>NJRQ01001355.1:16513-32316 GCA_003063805.1 Aphaenogaster ashmeadi
AATTATTTTATCATTTTGTTATTATCTAAACATAAATATTGAGTCAAATATTATTCGTGTAATTTTAATGTAACAATAAATAGGTTATTCTATTGCACATGTACCTAAAGCAAAACATTTCTTACTGGAAAAAAATATTTGAAATAAAAGTTGTTTTTGGGGTGGAAAAATTTTCTTTCGCTATAAAAATTTCGGGAGGGCTCCGTTTGACTACAGTCCCGATTCTACACATCCACTGACAGCCACTCACAGGGCTTGTACAGCAGAAAATCTCTAGACACGGGCCCGTGTGAGTGGCTGTCAGTGGATGTGTAGAATTGGGACTGTAGACAAACGGAACCCTCCCAAAAATTTCCTTCTAATAAAAAAAACATAATTTTTTTTCGAAGATAATTTCTAGAATTAAATAATTTTTTTTAAAAACATTTTTCATATTTTTTTATAAAATAATATATTCTTTACAAATAAAACTTTTTTCTTAATATATAGTATAGTATAATATGACATAATTTTAATATTTTTTTTTTTCAGAAAACTGCAGATATCAATGGAATACTGAAAATACAAAACTCTTAATAGAAGAGGTTAAACATTGTTTAAAAATATATATAGCTTATTTACTCGATATAAAAATAATAAAAAAAAGGTTATATAAAGCCAGCGGCACACGGAGCGTTTTTTCCTGTTGGATTGCTTGCGATCTAGTAAATTACTATTATTGCACCACTCAGCACGCAGGATTTCTAGTAATTTACTAGATCGCAAGCAATCCAGCAGGAAAAAACGCTCCGTGTGCTGCTGGCTTAACTTATTAAGGTTATAATTTATTTGTTTTTTCTTCTACACTTTTACTAGCAAAATACATTCGGTTATTAATATAGATTTGAAGAACACAGCAACATTAATTATTAGAAGAATAACAATGTACCTTCTATATTTTATATTGATATATATATATCAACTTTTATGGTACAGGGAGATGGTATGAATATCTTTCGATGCTGCTATAAATCTGACTCGATCACTGCTGAGACAGCACGGATCCGGATTTCGGATTTTTCCTAGACTCTAGGAAAATTTAGAAAGTCTATCGATTGAGTGCCACTGCTCAGTCCAATCAGAGATCCGATTAGTTGTCGTAAGCACCCTCAATCTGCCACTGATGACCACACGAGCACCTTATTTCACATTTTCACGAGTATTTGTTAGTCGAATATCATTGAAATCATATATCAAACCGTGGCTTATTAATCATAAAACATGATGTGTGTGAATACTCTTTTCGAAGATGAATTACTTAAAACTTCTGATTAGTTTAATAAAAAATCCGCGAGTGGTCACAAATAGGGTCATGGTCACAAATAGGGACATTTACCTTAAAAGTTGTAGATCTCGTCGAGACGTTTTCAAAACACCCCCCTCAAAAATTGTCTTTTGCATAAGCCGTTCCGGAGATATGAAGTTTCAAAGTTTACAATAGGCGCGTTCAGCAGACACAACTGTTGAGTTCGTCTTATCAACACTCTGCGTTGATTGGTTGGTTCTAAAAGTAAGAGCCAATCACGTTCGATTGCTACTGAGCGGCTTGGTCTGCTGAACGCGACCAATGGCTGCGTTCAGGAGACACAACTGTTGAGTGAGCAATCGAACGTGATTGGTCTTACTTCTGGAACCAACAAATCAACGTCGAGTGTTGACAAGACGATGCTGCAACGGTTGTGCCTCCTGAACCCACCCAATATTTTGACATAAAATATAAAATATCTCGTAAACCATTCATTTCTTGATAACGGTACTCTAATATTTTTATGCATAGAATACTGAGATGAATCAATTGATGCAAGAAAAACACATGGGCCGGTATTCATAGTCGGTTCTTATTTTAAGACCGTCTTAAGTAATATCTTAGGACGCTAATACAGCTCTGTGATTGGCTTATGACAACTTAAGACTGTACTTAAGATGGTCTTAAATATAAGATTCGACTATGAATATCGGCCATGGTTGCTTTAAAAAAAATATGTAATTGCAAATTGCATAATTTTTTTTTAAAAGCAAACATGGCGCTTATTACGTATCTTGAGAGTGAGTGAAAATTCGAAAAGTGAGCGAATTTACTAGGTTTTGACTAATTTCATTGGTCAAAACCTAGTGAATTCGCTCACTTTTCGCATTTTCACTCACTCCCAAGATACGTAATAAGCGCCCAGGGGGTCGATTGTGTATCTCAAAACTGAGTGAAAATTACAAAAGTGAGCGAATTCACTAGGTTTTGACCAATGAAATTATAAATATTCTAGTCAATTCGCTCATTTTTGTTATTTTCACCAAGTTGTGTGATACACAATCGACCCCCAGGAGGCCTATTACGTATCTTGGGAGCGAGTGAAAATGCGAAGAGTGAGCGAATTTACTATGTTTTGAGTAATTTCATTGGTAAAAACCTAGTAAATTCGCTCACTTTTCGCTCCTTTAAGAGATACGGAATAGGCCCCCAGGTGTTTTCCTCACATCTGTGTTTCCTCACAGATTTCTGTATAAGTCGTCGGTCTTTTAGTATCTTGTCGATGACCCAGAATATTTGAATACGTTAGTTTCCTATCGTGACGTTAGAGGCGGTAATAACGTCTCCATCCATGCAGTTCTCCCTCGTGACTTTCACGCTGTAATTCGCGACCGACAATACCCAGCAGTACCCAGGATACCCAAGTTGCCTTGCGGCGCTGTTTCGGGTTCGTCTTCGTTCTACCGCCATCATCACGAAAAACGGCAGTGAGAGAGGTTGATTTATATCGGTGTTTCTCCGCGTAGTAGTTACGTTCCATCGCAAACCGTACAAATGAAGATGGTGGATAAGATTGAAATGAGTCTAGATGATATTATCAAACAGACCAAAGGGTCTAGGGCGCGTGGCGGCGGTGGCGGTAGCGGTAGACGCGGCAGAGGCGCCGGCAGTTCACCCCGTCGAGGAGCACGCAGGGTACAGAGAACCGGCGGTGGCGTCATGCGAGGACGCAATCGCGGTGGTATCGCACGCAGCTCTCTACCGTACACGAGGGTAAGAAGATGCGGAATCTTCGGAGTATACGATTTTGCCTTACTCCATTTTATTCGTATTCGTGTGCGTGTGCGTACTCGTGTGCTGTTCTACCAGAATCGGGTGTGTGTCTTACCGTGTGCGTGTGTACGTGCAATGCGTGCATACGTGCATATGCGCATACTTGTTGTGTATGTGCGCGCGCGCACGCGTGTATGTGTACATACGGTGTGAAGCGAAATAACGCCAAAGTACTCACCTATATGACCATTTACTCGAAAGATGATACAGACGGCCACCAAGATGGAAATACTCATTCATATGCTTATTTTCTTTTTCATTTTCTATAGTTTCTGTTTTCTTCTCTTCTTTTCCTTTTATTGTTTACATGTACTTATATTTTCTCTTTGCTTGTTCATGTACTTAATTTATTTTCAATAGAGAAAATTATATAACAGCGCAGTGAAATGTTAAATGAGATAAATCTTGTATCGAGACATAGCGAGTACATTCGTTTATGCATTGGCTGCCACAGATGTATTTTATCCTTGTTTAATATTCGGTGAACAACAAGGATAAAATGATACATCTGCGGCAGCCAATGCGTAAACAAATGCATCCAGTTAGATATAGTAGTTTGTGTTGACTACTTACAACATGATAAAAAATGCTTTCCTTAATGGATCTTAAACAGTGTATTATTAAATGAGGTATATTGACCGAGAAAGCAAGATTTTATTATTTGATACAAAATATGATCCTTTTCCAACAGGTTAATAATTTATATTTTATTGTACAGGGTGATGTAAACAGTGCTTGGAAACATGACATGTTTGATGGTGTAAAAAAGGTTGGTCGTGGTGCAATAGGCAATGCAGGAACAACCAAACTTTTGGTGTCAAATCTTGATTTTGGTGTATCAGATTCAGACATACAGGTAGTAAAATATTGTATATAAAATAACTTTTGTTTAACATGTTCATCATCATGAAATTTAAAATTAAATTGTCATTTTGTAGAGAGGAACCATTTTTGCTTTTTCAATTTTTTATTATCTATTTAAGGATCTCTTAATAACGTTTTTAAATAATACCTAATATAATAGAAATGTTTCGTCTCTGCTCTGTATCAGCATGGAATCAAACAGTTGATCAATACAGATAAAACAAATGTAATTTATTTACAAATTGTCATGTGGTGCTAAACGCAAAAATACACGTAATCCACTGATATATCGACATGTGGTTCTTAAGAAAGAAATATATATTTTGTCAATGACCTCAATATGTTAACTTTTATATAAATGTAGATTTAATGTTTAATTAGCACTTTCCTACATAGGAAAGTTGTGTGTGTGTGTGTCTCTCTCTCTCTCTCTCTCTCTCTCTCTCTCCCCCCCCCTCTATACATATATATATATATATATACACACACACACGCACATACATAGAGGTCTAATTGTAATGTCTTTTAGGAATTATTCAGTGAATTTGGACCCTTAAAATCAGCAGCAGTACATTATGATAGATCAGGTCGATCTTTGGGCTCTGCTGATGTCATATTTGAGAGACGGGCAGATGCTATCAAAGCAATGAAACAGTATCACGGAGTACCGTTAGATGGTATGTATTTAAATTTGCACGACTGTTTCCATTTGTGAACATATTTTTTCCAATTATGGAATTTTGCTTATATTTAGGTAGCAGTATTTATTTTAGTCCAATCTTCAGAAAGTTTATGTCAAATAAAAACTATTATGAATTATGATTTACATGTACACACAAATATTTCGCATCTGTTATTCTGATATATAACGTATGTCGACAGGTCGTGAAATGAACATACAAGTAGCTACTTCTGAACTACCAGTCACTTCTGTCCGCGGTGGCCCAAGACTTAGTGGTGTTAATTATACACAAAGACCTCAGACACGTTTTAGGGGAAATCGTGGCACAGGATCTATTAGAGGTAATTTATTAATATAAATCAATGCGCATGTTATTCTATTGCATAATAATAATTATGCAATTTAATCAAATTAACCAACAACAAAATTGACAGTATCTCTCACACAGTCACATATTTTGTTCTACGCGCGCGCGCGCGAGTTGTAGTTGTCATATGAAATACGTATTCAGTGATTTTTCGTTGGTTCCAACATTATTGCAATTTAATGGAATTTAAGGTCGTGGAAGTGGTCGGCGTGGAGGTAGAGGAGGTACTCGACAAGCGACAAAGACACCTACGGCCGAAGAATTAGATGCAGAACTGGAAGCTTACGTGAAAGAAATAAAATAATAACATTATACACATCACAAAACTCTGCTGTATTCAGATTTTGTTCAATCTGACTAACACAATATACATTGTTGCTCTTTCTTTCATGAAGTATACAGTTATAAATACAATCCTATTAAGATTTATAGTAAGATGTTATAAAGAAATCAACTTAGTTTTTATTTTTGACGATTCTTTCGAAAATTGGCACAGCAAAATTTTACAAAATCTTTACGAACATTATTCGCATAGTAGAAGTTCATAGATTTTTTTATGATATAGTAATACAAGAAAATTAAAAAAGGAACATACCTATGATTGTAAAGACTGTATGAATTTGTATGTACTACCGTGCGTGTGTGCTCACCAGATGAAAAATACAATGAGATACATCTCGAAAAGTTGTTGTTTATCAAAGTACAGAATGTGCTTCTAGCCCTCACAATCTGATTATTCCAAATGCTATGTCAAGTATCAGAAATTTATTTGCAATACCCATCTTTAGGATAATTTACTGCGGGACCTTAGAGTATAAATAAGACGATATATAATACTTGTAACTTGTGTTATATCACTATGCGTAACGCATAGCTAATAGCGGATTAAGGCTGTGACATATTGTTAACTAGTCAGATATTGACGATATACTTTAGTGCACAGCGATGGATATGTGAAATCATGTATAAATTTTTAATCATGCAGCGTACAAATTGCAGTCAAGTGGCGCAAGACTGAAGAAAAACTAACGACAGATTTTCTTAATAAAAAGTTATTCTTGAAAGAAAGCTTTTATTATCCATCAAAGAGGAAAAATTCCTATTATGAATTTAAAAATTATCCTTTTACCCACGTCACTCCGTCTCTTTCTCTTTAGAAAAATATCTGAAGGTGTACTTAATGAAAAATATATTTAAATAATAATACAAAATAATTGAAATGTAACCATTGGATGAAATGCAACACTTATCAAGAAAGATTAAGACAAAAGATGCTTTCTCTTTGCACATAGAAGACATTTTCTTTATTTTATTTAAGTAATCACATTGCATCATTCTGTACATATGTAAAAAATATTTGCTAATAGATAGTATAGAGCAGATGTCTAATTCAGCCTATGATTGTATAGATCACTACAGAATTGTACTAATCTTCCACGCAAGATAGATCAATTTTTTGTTTCTATTATCTCTTTTTTTTCTTATTTCTGCATAACTAGATATATTAAATTCTCTACATACTTAATAATAAGATCAGTCAAGTTTAGATAATAAAATTTTACTATGCAATAATAATTGTATACAATACGAGGCAACATTATCTCATACCAGTATTTTAAATTACAAAAGACAGATAAATAATAGTGATTTTCCTTATAATCTCTTCAGTGTCCTCTTCTTATCTTTTAACATTTTTTTCTTTTCTGCCGTTAGTTTCTTGTCACTCGCATGCTTTTTTGGAAGAGGTCCTCCGACTTCCGAGGAAGCGCAACTTTCCAGACCAGCCTTGCTACCTTTCCCGCCTCCCTGAAGAAATTAAGTATAAGAATTATCTAACACTGAGAAAAAGTTTCGATCGTCGAGATAAGACGATTATAGTTACCTGTGCGTGTATTTCCGTCATCATTTTTGCTCGCTCTGAATATTCGTCGTGACTTTCTAAAAGCAATTTGCCAGCTTCCTCGTTTAAAGCAGATTCCGGATTTGGCACTATTAGTAGACATTTTACAGTCTAAAAATATAAAAAGAGAGACGTAAGAATAAATAAACGTTTACGATCTATGTCTCGCGTTCAATGATCACTTGCCAACAATATATGTTGTATCCCAAGATCCGGCTTCCAATCCTTTTTTAAAGTATTGACGCATATTTCGCCATTTTTCGCTACATTAGGATGAAAAATTTTTGTAAGGAAGTAAGCCTTTGGCGGCCCTTGTGGAAAGTCCTTTCCAAGAACCAATTTCACTCTAAAGAAACCACCGGCATACGGAGTCCCCGCTATTAGAAGAAAAAACCAAACATGTAAATGAATGTTGTATCAATGTTATATCATTTCAACAATCGGAGATCGAAGCATATACATATGTAGAGAGCTGCGTGCTCCCGACACAGAGGAGTGACATACGAGTCGAGACGAGAGGTGTTGGGGTTAGAACGACAGCCAGGTTAGGTTAGGTTAAGTGTATGGTTAGATGTATGGACGAGATAAAAGGATACTTTATTCGGAGATGTCGGTTTCTCGTCGACGAAGCCGAGGAAGCGGGGCGGTCAGAGAAGGGACGAGCGATCTTACCTGGGCCTTCGATGACGGCTTGTATATCGGTGACGTCGGCCTCGTTCAAAATGACACGAATACCTTCGGGTGCTTGCGCGGTCAACTCTACCATCTCCTTGGCCACTCGGCGGATGATTTGCGGCGATAGATTTTCCACATTCTGCAAAGATGCGTGATTGATTTTACGTACGATCAAGGTTTCGGCATGGATGGGAGCGCGCGTTAAAACGCGCGGAATGTAAACAAGAAGGCGTTGTTGCGACAGCGACAGCGACGGCGGCAGCGGCAGCGGCGGGACGCCGCGACCAACGGACATACATTTTCGTTCCGCGACAGCGGACTAATTGGATACTCACGGAGCTCACGGCGGCAGCCATAATCGCCGGAAACTCGAAGCGTGTACTCGGCCAGGCCTCGCGCGCAGCTACGCGATTTTTCCAACTTTCCGGCGCACGGCGTAGGAAAACGCTTAACGTCACAACATCAGCACGGCATCGCCCGCAATAACCAACATTTTGAACTGACAGCCAATCGCGTGCCAGGTTCGACCGTACTCTCGAAGCCAGAAGTCGATCCTTCCTCTTTTTTCCCCTCACCCGCGACGGCGGCACTCGGGGCTCTCGGCATCGGCTCCGATGCCATCGCTGCCATCGCTGCCGTCGCTACCGTCGCTGGCGTCGCCGCCGTCGCCGCCGTCGCCGCCGCCGCCGCCGCCGCCGCCGCCGCCGCCGCCGCGTACGAGTGATGACGGTACGACCTGTCTTTCGGCTCGACTACGTGCTTTTTTTTTACAACTCGAGAGCGCGCATGGCTCGCCAGCGTCGCTAGTCGCTAATTTCGAGCGAACCGATCCTAGCTACCTTTCGGCGAGACTGCAGATTGTAGCATTTGTAGCTCTCGAGATGAGCGTACGCAGTGGATAAATACGTGGGAATACGGAATACGAACCGCCAGCGGAACGAGACTCTTCCGTTGTCATTGACTTGTACGCGTGTTGTATCGCACATCTTCCCTTGCAAATCCCCGCCGCTACCAAGCGAATTGAAACGCCGCGCCGCCGCTTTTATCAATCTTCACACGATGACGGATGACGGGGCGGTCGAGAAGGTGAGTGCGACTCGATTCATCGCGCCCATTGAATTGTGTGACTTGGAACCAGCTGACAGATACGAAACTCGTCCCTATTAAATGACACACGCTGCTGTAGCATAGTAAAAAATCAATGACAGAGCGAGACTCTGTTTCGTTGGCTAATGATGCGATGTTACCTTAGGAAAAACATATGAAACAGCTGAAACGGAAGATGGAATGCTGGCGGGAGATAATTCTGCCTTTGAATTCCATTCTCTTGTGGGAACGCAGTTGGCATCCCGGATTGATTGTCGGACTTGTAACAGTGATATTCTGGTAAACGAAGTCAATCTTATAAAAATGATCACTATTTTTAACATGTACATATATGTGTGCGTATACACGTGTATATGTATGTTTATGTGCGTGTATGTATACATCAGATATGCTCCAACCACTGAATTTTTTTTTCTTTTTTTCTTTCCGTACTACTTCCTCTACTAATCTTTTGTGCCATTTGGAATTAATTTTGCCTGGATACAAATTTCAAGGCATCTATGGGTCTCTCGTGATTAACAAAGAGAAAGAAAGAAAAACAGATGACAAAATTACTAGTCTTGTGATTGATTCTGTAATAAGCAGACAAGCTTTAATAAGGCTTAAATAGGTCTAAATGAGCTTTAAATAGGTTTTAGAATTTTAATATGTGGTCCTTGTATAAATTATTAGGATGTGCAACGTTAAACTTGGACAAAGCAAGTCACGATTGGGCAGACAACGCGTTAAAGAAAAATTACTTCTGAATTGGCTAAAAAGAAGCTGGATCATAAAGACATTTGATTCAATGGCTATATATATGATGGATTATATTCTGGGATATAAATTCGTTGGAAATAAATATTATATGTGCAAAATAGTATAATGTTTCTCCTATTACAGTACTATATGGATTCTAGAACCAGCTCTACTGACGATGATATCTATATTTCTATTGATATTCGCTCTCGTTGATTATCTCGTGCCGATTCTGACCTCAGTCTTATGCAACGCGCAGAGTTGGACAGGACAGAAGGAGAAGAAGCTGATTGAGATTTGTCAAAATCTCTCTGTCACTATATTGCAAGTGCAAGGTGCATGGACGTCTGTCTCAAAAATTCGCCACGATCGCCCCAATATTGTAAGTGAATTTATCTCGAAAACTATGCAATCTATTAAAAAAGAATTGTTTTTTGTCTTTGTTTTTGTTTTCCACAAGAGATCGTCCCAGTTTACTGGATACCTGCCAATATTTATCTCGGATACTTTATAGATGTTGTTTCCATATTTTTCAAAAATAAAAATTTATGTGTAACATTTTTCTTATTTTTACTCTCATCGCAGTATTATAGCGCAACAATCCTCTTTCTCATTCTCTTCGCATGGGTCGGTAACACGGTCAACAATTTGCTTCTGCTTTACATCATAGGTAACAAATTTATATTTACAAAATGCATTATTTTTCGTATCTGGTACTACCATTTTTCTTTTAGTGATAGCGGTTCTTCTCACGCCAGGGTTCAAACACAAAGGACGAGCGCGCTGGGCCGTGAAATATGTATATGATCACTTGATTCGTCGTCATTTGTCATAATCGTTGTATTATTTCGTATGTATTTCGTACCCACCGAAACTCTTCGTTCTACATACCTCTAATCCATGCTCTCTCGATATAAATTTCTTCATAATACTACTATGATATTACTGTATTAATACTGTACGATTTTACATGTATATTCATGTAATACGCGTGTATATTCGCGCGTCAATTTCGTTTTGAGAAGAGTAGTCAAAGTTTTTCGCTTCTAACAACATAAAAGATGAGTATAATGTATAGTCCGCTAAGAAAAGAGATGCAATTACACTTTATCGTGAGTGATATTTAATGTCGTATTTGTCAATGTGATTTTGTATCTTACATATAATTATAATCATAAGTCTGCCGTACTATTTCGTCACTTTCAAGAATTAATAAAACTGTTTTGTCTTTCATTAATCTTGGTTTAAATTGTTTTACTTAGAATTGTGTGCACAGCTTTTTATCGTTACTGTTTTTCTTCTTTCGTTACAGGATAAGATATGTCTGTTAAAACATGTTTTGTACGAGTAAAAGCCTTTATGTAATATGTGCTAATAGATGTCAAATGACATCGGGTTTAAAAATGGCTCCACCTTGACGAAGTGGATCGTACGAAGATGCTATTGTCGAAAATGAACGCGCCTTCTCAGTAACTTAGGTATCGAGAAAGCATGCTCATATGTGGATCAATATATACTTGACCGAATATAAGAGACATACAGATATACATAAGTCATTGAATGATCTTGAGATGGTTGTCTTTTAGTAAACACATACACACACATGTAATAATTTTTCTTTAGTGTGTGACTAGTACATGGAAAGGATATTTCCTTAACAAAATGTCGAGACGATAGAATAAGTGAACAACAAAAGTTATATTAATGTAAAGTAAACTTTAACAGAATTTTAATTCGAAATTTATTAACTCGTGCAATTTATTTAGCGTGCTATTAAAGCAATTAAAAGTTGGCAAATTGCAATAAAACGCTGGCTTGTGTCAATGGTGACTCCGTAGCTCCGGCTGTGAGTGCAATCGGCTCCTCGTTGCCTTCATCCTGTGCATGTCTCGTTTTCTACGAGATAGATTTGAAAGAGTCAAAGATTGCGGATGAGAAGGGAATATAAGGTGTGAATTCTAACTCGTGTCGGAAACAATAAAACTGGATACTGTACTGTATTGACTTTCTCTTCGTCTTGTTTGCCAAAGAAGAATCTGTACAATCTCTCTAAATTTATGGAAGAATTTACAAGTGTGATGAATTCAAGTATGATGAATAAATTATATGGATATAAATTTCGCTAATGTATTGAATATTTTTATCATCCTCTGACCACGCGAAATCCTCTGATCACCGAATGTAAAATGGTTCATAACCTCTTGGTAATTACATCACACTGCTCGTATCTCCTCCGCAAAATTTCTTCCAAAGTGCAGAGTTCGATATAACTTGCTAGCTAGTGATAATGACAAGCGATCGCGAAGGATATAATGCAGTTGTGGTAAATGCGAAAAAGGCAAAGGAGCGACAAGGTGCTTGCTTAATTGGATCTGTTTCGTAAGACTGTGCTTAAACTACCGTTTTGAGCACGAAAAGATTCATAATATCTATTAAAATTATTTGCCGCTTTTATCAGTTGCACAATTGTGAGTTAAAGTAAGATAACGGAAGATTCTTTCGGAAGAGATTATGGATATTGTTGTAAAATTGAACGAGCAAACGGCAGGGAGGGACAAAATAATAAGGTATGCTTTTTGTTGTAATATTTCTCACTAACGTCTTTTCAATATTCGATGACAAAACCCTTTATTTCGTCTTATTCATCTGTATGCTCTGTACATTATATGTACTCTTTAACAATCGTAATTTCTTGTTTTTAAACGTCGAATAATTTTTATTATTCACAACTCATAACTTTAATTTTCAACGACACTTTCACCATTTAGTTTAAAATCGGTCTTTCCTTTTATTTATGAAGAAATATCAAAGGAGATTTTTGTCATTTATATCATAACTTTCAATATCATATATCTTTATGACCAAGTGCCAAACCAAATTTTTACTAAAATTTATTTAAAATTAAATGGAAAGAAATATATTGTCATTTATCTATCCTTTTAAATATTTATCTATCCTATTAAATAGTTTGTGAAAGGTTTTCATCACGTATTATACTTCGAGAGAATCATGTATTTCAACATTAATGCTAACTAAGGAAGGATGAAGAGCCTCAAATTTATATCGAAGAAAATCTGTCAATAGAATTAAAGTTTAAATTATTATGAAACACTGTCTATACTTTTAGCAATATTATCAGAAACTATGTCTCTACTTGCAGATTGCTTCAATATGGAAGTCGTGCGTATTGGTATTATGCACAAAATGCACATAGCACAAGATACTCTGCAGAAATTTTGAGGAGTTTGGAATTCACTTTTAGTTCATTTCGAAAATGTATTTAACTTTCCGGTTTATAAAAATATTTTTCCATAGCTGACAAATTAATGTCATATATTTTTGCATTTCTTTCTAGTACTGCGCTTTGGAAGATGCTTAGACAGCTTTTATTCTGCCCTAAAAATGATCAAGTATCCTGATCCTACGGTGAGAATAACGTTACTCATCGCAAAGATGGCAAATGCTTTGTACTTACTGGCAGATCATTTTATCTGGGTTGGCAGAGTAGGAATTTTACGAGTCGATCTAGAAAAATGGAATAAAGTTGCTAATAAATATTGGTTACTAACCATCGTTATGAGCTTAACGAGAGACATTTATGAGATTGTCAAAATTTTGGAACATGAGAAGAATGCATTTAAACAACATCATATATTATCCTGCCTTAAAAATCACAAGGAAGTAATGATGGATACCGTTAAAAACGGATGTGATTTATTTATTCCATTGACAGCATTAGGTGTCACAAAATGTACTCCAGGTACAATAGGTTTACTTGGAATAATTTCTTCGTTGATTGGTTTGTATACAATTATCGATCCGCTTTATAAATTATCCCCATCCTAAGATAAAACATTTCGTCAACTTATACTTTTATAGTATATGTGTATAACGTACGTTCATTATATCATTCGTATATATGGATATATGATTAAAGAGAGAGAAATATTTATGAATGTACATAGGAATAAAAGCAATATATTCTTATAATAAAACGTTATATAATTTTATAATTAGTTATGATGAAGGTATACACCGATTAAATGGAGAAAATATATGGGATTTACACAATCTGTTTTCTCTTTTTTTAAGGAGATATATTTAAGTTATTTTAAAAAGTTTATACCAAACCTGTCCAAATTCATTGGGCGAAGGTACTGCTTCAATTCCATCAGGAAGCAATGACGCCGCTGTAACTCCTAACAATACAACTGCACGGCATGTATAAAAAAACACGGTCAATGATTCGCAGATGAAATCTGAATATTCATCCCCTTGCACTTTTTCATTGCATTACATAGTGAGTTGATAAAAAGGAGGATATATTTTAATCATACGAATAAAAACTTGAATAGGTTTGGTCTATACATTAGTCATTTTGTAAAAAGAATAATATTTTATATAAAAATATGAACAACAATGTCATGTTTCAAGCGCTGTCTGTGAGTATAGGTGATGCTCCCTCTTGGATCAATAATTCATATTTGTTTGAGTAATACATCAATGTAACACCCCATTTTCCACAGATCATAGACCATACTGCTGATATGGCAGTGCTCTCAGAAATTGGTCGAATGGCTACAATAATAAATAAATTCTTATGTGTTAGTGAGCATCCACTTTCCTAATTCTATCAAATCAAGATGTAGTTACATAGAAGGTTCAAAATAAAATAACATAAAATTGTCTCCTTTAATACATAAATTAACAAAATATGAAATATCTAAAATAACGATATGCTTACGAATTTTGTAATAAAACGTAAGAAACAGGTACCAAATTAATGCAGTAACACCAGTTACAGCACTTACAAAACCCACAACATTTAAATTTCGCAACGTAAGTCTAGTATGCCACCTTTCCAAAGTTTCCTTGCCTTTTACCCAATGCAAGTGAAAACAGACTCCAGCTAAGGCACCTATACATTCCGATATATCAATTAGTTAAATTTAAAAACTTTTAAGCATCCGGTTCTTCACTGCAACCATACGGAACCATGACATTAGAAACAAAAATCATGCAAATGCTTTTTTGGCGTTATATCTAGAGATAGATTGATTTCTTCCTTTTTTTAAGATATACCAATACTCTTTCTTTCCTTTTTTGTGACTTTCTTTTTTTTAGTACAGTTCAATGAAATATAATAGATTTCCTTTTTTAATTATCTATTATTGGTATAAATAAACGTATACTTTAATCTATCTAAATATATCTTATATTTTCAGCAAGAATGTAGATTTCACAATCATTATTCAAATTTTGCAGTCATATATAAATGCATGAACAAAAGAGTCTAGAACATATTATAAAAATCTATTCTATCTCATACGAATTTCAACTTGCAAGAAATTAATTTATTTTAATATATGTATATAGTACACAAGAAAAAAATCATCTGTTCTTTCTATGGTTCACATTCAATTCAATATGATTACAGTAAAATATCAGAATCTTTGAAAGTACAATCCACTGTCACAGTCATATTAATACACTTGTATATAATTATAGTAGTTGTATAAGATAATAATAACTTTTTATTATTATTATTATTATTAATAACAGCAATATTCTAAATGTATTGAAATATTTATAATTAAAGAGGAAACGTTTTCCGTTAGCATCCTACATATTAATGTTATTTAATAATCTTGATAACAAAATAAATTGTAAAGGAGATAAAATAGATTGGAATAAGTATATTCAAAATGCAGCTAGACAGAGAGATATCTCTCTATAATTCACATGAAGAAAATATAAATAAAAATATGCAATATGATATATACATCGGTGTTTCGTTTCAACCTTAACCTTAATCAAACAGCAGTATGGCTAACCTGCTAATATCGACCAAAATCCGACATCGTGATTTCCATAAATAATGAACAAGACAAAAAACGCAGACACACCAATCAATATGCCCACAGCACTAATTAATAGATGCACGAGGACGTCACGTAACATTTTTTAAATATGTGTTATTTGTAACGATATTAATTAAATCGATACTTTTGACATGGGCTCTTATGCCATACTGTCAAAGACGGCCAGTCTTATGGAATTTTGTGTAATCGCTAATAAAATATAGATCAATAACGCATAACACATTAATTTTTAATTTTATAATTTATTATTATCCTGATGTTTTATAAATATGTATGTACATATATCAATGACAAGATGATATATGATAATACTGAAGGAGAGCTCCGGTCTCTCCGATTTTGCTGAAACTTGACAATATTGTGTATTTAGGTACGTAACACACGAATCTGCAAGTAAAAATCGTCGCTCTCAAGTAGGAAAAAAGTTACGAAGTGTTAAAAAGTGACAGTTGTGAGGTTAAGAAATCTGT
>NJRQ01001357.1:0-10370 GCA_003063805.1 Aphaenogaster ashmeadi
TAATGTTGTGATATTCGAGAGCTGCGTTTCAAGACCGATAATAACAACGCGCAGTTTATAGAAAAGTAAAAAAGTCACACATTAATATTATTGGAGCACTAAGATCCGCTATGACCGTCATTGGCCTATCTCTCGATTTAAATTAATTAAGGAGATATTTCAGCTTAAAAAAGTGGAGGGGGAATCTCATGTGACTTTTCATATCTTTTAACACAGAAGCTTTTTGGCCATCTTCTAAATAATAAATAATAAAAATTTAAACAATAAAAACGATAATTTGTTTATATTTAAAAAGTATTTTTTATAATATTAAAGAATATTGATACGGAAAAAATTTTTTTAAATTATAGTATATATACATATAATAATGATTTAAATATAGTTTATCATATATATGCTACATGTAGTATATTAATAATTTTGATAGAAATGTGGCAACAGAGCATTTATTCACAAGTATGACATCATATTTAAAGAAAATCGTATAATTTATGTACATTTCATACTCTTACACGAAAATGATACGGTGGAACTTAATTTTTTTAATTCCAAAAAATGTTTTTTAAACTTTATTCTTTCATATGAATATAGTTTTTCTAAATTCTTATATTTTGTTGGCGATTAAATTACTTATATAAAACTCTCGTTCTCATAAGATTTAATGCTATTTTAGAAAATTATTTTAAAAAACTATACGCTCAAAAAAAATATTCAGGAATGCCTAAATATTAATCATAAAATATTATTCTCAAAATTTCATCCAATTCTTATATTATATGAAAAGACGATCTATGTGAGAAGAGAACCTCTTTAATAACTTCATTCTAAATATTACTTTTAACTCTTTCGCGCCGATTTTTTTTTCTTTAGATTTCTTTATATTTCACGACATAAATCGAGTTTTGCCCCAGGACCTGCATGAGACCCAACAGAATTTTTCGGGACACATATGTCCCGTTAGGCGCGAAAGGGTTAATTGGCATGAGTACCAAAAATTTTTTTCATTCAAGTTTATTTTTAATTATTTATATAATTTTTCATGGATATACATGAGATTTTATCACATATGACACATATGCAAGCACGTACACCTTAATAATTCTTTATCTGAAAATATATCTTGTAAATTTCATAATTATATGAAAATAATCATAATAATCATTAGAGTATACAAATTAAATATATTAGATATACATATATTACATTAGATTTATACAAGTATACAAATTCACGAACGTAAATTATATATATTATATTTTATTAGATACCGAGAAATCTGCTAACGTGAAAAAATAAAATTTTATAGAATGCACAATTTTCTATTTTTAGTTCATTTTTATGTTATTCTTTTTCTAGAAAAAGCAGATTCTAGCACGAATATTGTTTTATTAATTATTTTTTAAATATATTGTTTGTCTCAAACCATCCTTGTATAGCAAAAATTGATCTATTAACGATTTCTAAATAATTCGATTACATTTAACAATTTAAAATTTCAGCTGTGAGAAAATGTGTGAAGTATGTAATATATATATTTTCAAGTTTTTAACTTCGTACTATTGTAGTGATACAATAGAACATTTGTTAAAACATTTGTACAAAACTTCTTTGAACAATACGTTTACATAGAACATTTATTAAAACATTTGTACAAAACTTCTTTGAACAATACATAGGCGCATGCATTTGACACCTTGTTTGTATATTTTTTTTTTTAAATTTGATTTTTTATGCTATTATATACGAACCTTGGTATATGAACATTCCTATTGGCTTTCACCTGTCTTTGTAAAGTTGTGTGCGGTGGCAAACTTTTTTGCTGAGTCTTCTCTTTCGAGTAAGTCTAGAAAAAAGATTCAAATAGAATTTTAAAAAAGATTTCGTTTGAAAAAATCCATTAAAAGTTTATCTGTGATATATATATACGATCTTCAACCATAAACGACATCAAATCAAACGAGATCGCACACATACAACGAATTCTTCCTTTTGAAACGTATATTCTGCGATTTTCTTACAACTCATTGGAGTCGATCACGGACACGCCAACATCCTATTACGAGACGTCGTAAGAAGATTTCGAGGAATGCAAAGAGGTGATCAATGCATTGCCGCACCTCGCAGTGCCGATAGTTACGTCATGGTTGTTATATGACTGTTCTCACTCCGTTCGCACAACACGATAATAGCAGTCGTTAGTAATAAACTCAAGATGTATCAGTTGTTTCTTGGAAATATATAACGAAAATTTCGAATTCTAATTGTTAAATTTCTTAATATATATTACTATATAATCAAAGAGTTCCTGAGTCTTTAAAGTCTTAACTGATTCGAATATTTTACAAATTATTTTTTCTTGTATAATAACTTACATTGATATATCAATCTTCGATTTTAGACATAGATAAATAATTTTATTTTTACAAATTTTAAACGTTTCAGATATATTTTAAATATTTCTAACGAACAATTTTCTAAACATTCAAGGTTTTTATATAATAGTCTAGAATATTTAAAACTTTCAAAATTTTTTTAATTTTCAAAAATTTCTGATTTTAAATAATATTTGAAAATATTTAAATTTTTATTATCAAACGTTAAAAAATGTTAATTTTAAATTATTGTAAAAAAAGGATCGAGAAGTCATTGCTAACATTCACATGTTCATTTTAGAATCCTTCTCACATATAATAAATTAATTTTATATGGAAAAAATGTTGCGTTACGAATCACATATTTGTCGATCAAAAAAACATTCTTCTTCGTATTTTTTATTTTATTTACTTCATTTGGTATTTTGCAAATTTATAATAATTCGTTTTATGATCATACTTATATAGAGATTGTATAGTAATTAAAATATATTTTACTTTATTTCCGTTAAAGTTTTATGTTTTATGTATCTCTAATATATGTGCAGGTATATGTGCAGGTTGACTGAACACTCGGCCAGTTACTATCTAGATTTCTCTTTATACAAAAATATTGCATAGCGACTGGACAAAATTAATTGAAATTAGATGAAGCAGTTTTACTATACAATATACATGTTGGTCAATTCTTTACAAGATATTGTATCATTAATATTAAAAATGTAATTTCTCAGTTTTTGATCAGTTGAGCTGTTTAATGCTCATGTATGTGTAGCACATCTCGCACTGGTATATATAATATACTTATTTTTTATGTCACCAGAACATTACAAAGCGCACGCTCCGCGTACGCCATTTATTCTCGAGTACTATATGTATATTTTAAATGACATAATTAATGATATAATTTATTTAATGAGATTATTAATTCACATTGATTTGACGGCCGCAAACGACACATATGAAATAAGCCGAGACGCGACAACGCAATAGCCAATTAGCATCGCAGAAAAAAGGCTTCAACGCTTCGATATATTCGAGTTTTTGATAACATGCCTTTTTTAGAAAGGGAAAAATAATATAAAATTAATTAAAAATGTATGAAAGTCGTGAACGCTTACAAAAATATAGGGTACAAAAATATAGAAGAAAGAAAACTTGTAGAATTAAGACAGCTTACAGTATGTAATTTTGTCATAAAAGTTTCAAAAGAAGCTAGAAATGACAATTATCAAAGATTAGAAGTGACAAATGAGCAAGAGACACACGCAAATGAATTATATGTGAGTAGCAAAGAATTTTATTACTATACTTACACAGTAAAAAATAAAATGTTAATTGTAACATTTTTCACATGTCCCAGAAAGTCCACTCTAAATTTTAAGTTAAAATAACTCATTCATCATGTGTTACTTGTTGACAAACTAGAAATGTTAATTAATTAACACTATACTTTACATTTATGTTTGATCTTTTAACTTTAAATATGCTGTGATAATAACATACAAGATAATTAAACAGTTATATTAACAAATGACATTAATCATTTTAACTTAAATTATATGTAATAGAAACATTTGATTTTAGTGAATTTGAATATTTTGTATGACAAGGTTTTTACGATTATTTGAAGATTTACTTTAACTTCTGTTTATGTTAAAATGACTTTAAGAAATGTTGATCTTTTGAAATAATTGTGTTAAAAGAACTCTAAATAATATTCAATTTCTAAATGACGTACCTACCTAAAGTGTTAAGTTATTACGTTAACACACATAAATGTAACACATGAAAATGTTACGAAAATAATAACATATCTATTGTATGTTAATTTTACATACATTGAAATAATCAAATCTTGGTAACACAAAAAAATTTTAACATATGGACGCACGATTTTTTACTGTGTATTTTATTAATTTTATTTATGTTATAATACTAATTTTATTGTTCAGAATAATTCAGATTATTCTGATGATATAATTTAAAGAAGGCATGAAAATAATTTTGAAAAATTTTGATGAAATGAAGGAAATATGGAAATGGGATAGTATCATATATAATATCTCATTGACACAGTGATAAATTATTAAAAATATTAAGACATAAATTACTGCCAACTCTTCCAAAATCTACGAAAACATTTTTGTACACCACATCTGCAGTACATGAAATAAAAAACATGGAAGATTTAGATAATTCTATGCATTTATATATTTAGGTATTGAATAGGGATTGCAAGATCGTGTAAATGTGATTTTACATCAAAATCGTGAATTAGAGATGCTATTCAATATAGATAGTGTGAAATACAAGAGTAGTAACAGAACATTTTGGCCAATTTTATGCAAGGTTTATTTTGAATCTGATATTTACAAGCCTTTTACAGTTGCTTTATATTCAGGAACACATAAGCCAAAAAGGCTTGAAAAATATTTGTATAAATTTATCTGTGAAATTAATGAACTCTACTTCACAAGGGATTAACTATTATATTAATACATTTGTCAATTAAAATAAAAGCTTTCTGATTTCAGCACATTCGTATTTAAAATGTGTGAAAGGGCATATATGTCATTTAATAGTAGTAAAAAATGTAAAAGCTGAAAAACATTAAAATACTACTGTGATTTTAGATATTCATTGTAATAAATGCACAGATATAGAATTTCGCAATTTTACTGATGTAAATCATCACATTGGAGTATTTACACTTATTTATGTAAAACCAAATATAAACAGGATCAGACATTTCGTATTAGATCCAATGCATTTATTTGAAGGAATTATGAAGCGATTATTAGATTTTTAGATATGTCATAAAAATAGCCGGTGTGAAGTTGGCACCCCATTTTCAAAAGTACAAAATTTTATCTACAGTTCCATTTGCACCCACAATAGTTCTACAGTTCCTGATAGGACAGAACCATAGTTCCGTCGATTTAAACCGAAAAATTCAATTTTTAAAAAATGGGGTGCCAACTTCCCGTAGCACCCCAAAATGCAAAAAACAAAAATAAACTGCAAAATTCTATAGTTCTCGAAGAGTTCTATAGTTCCTGTATAATTTTAACAATGGTTCCGCACATTAACCATTTTTAAACAATTTTTGAATATGACCGCTGGCACCCCATTTTCAAAAATCTAAAATTTTATCCACAGTCCCATTTGCACCCATAATAGTTCTACAGTTCCTGATAGGACAGAACAATAGTTCCGTCGATTTAAATAGAAAAATTCAATTTGAAAAATATGGAGTGCCAACTTACAGTAGCATCCCAAAATGCAAAGAAACAAAATTAAACTGCAGAATTCTATAGTTCTCGAAGAATTCTATAGTTCTTGAACAATTTTAACAATAAAGGCTGTGATGCAAGTCTGATGAGAGAGTTGACAATTCTCATGGAGCATGACAATTCATTAGCGACGACGTTTAAGATGATGCGTCAGATAGAAATAGATTTAAATCCTCAGGGTACTCAAGCACCAAATTTGATGTTGTCGTTCAGAAAAGATCCAAAACAAGATAAAAGAAGGTATAATGCCCCATGTGCAAATGAAATAGCCGTGGTCTTTAATAATGTTGATGGTGAGCCTCCATTTGAGAGAGACGTTAGGATATATAATAAAAATTCGAACGATGTCCAACAAATTTCAATTCTGGATAAAAGGATATTATCCTAAATTAATAAATAAGAGTAAAATAAAGAGGGACAGAAATGCATTCTGCGATTGGCGCAGTAATTGCAACCAAAATGCATTCTGCGCAATGCGCAGTCATTACTTTATCATTCAAAGAAAAAATGAAAAATACATATTATCCTAAATTAATAAATGAGAGTAAAATAAAGAGAAACAGAAATGCATTCTGCGATTGGCGCAGTAATTGCAAACAAAATGCATTCTGCGCAGGGCGCAGTGATTACTTTATCATTAAAAGAAAAAAAAAACATATTATCCTAAATTAATAAATGTGAATAAAATAAAGAGAAACAGAAATGCATTCTGCGATTGGCGCAGTAATTGCAAACAAAATGCATTCTGCGCAAGGCGCAGTGATTACTTTATCATTAAAAGAAAAAAAACATATTATCTTAAATTAATAAAATAAAGAGGAACAGAAATGCATTCTGCGATTGGCGCAGTAATTGTAGCCAAAATGCATTCTGCGCTATGCGAGAATCTATATCATATAATATGAGAAGTAGTATAATAGGGCTAAAGGCGAAGGTCTACTATAAAAAACCTAACGCGCCAATAGGTGGAACCTCAAGGGTGGTGTGGAAGTACACCATTTTAATATCCAAATTTTTTAGAAAAAAGGTGATTAATTTGGGCGATGATTGGTAAAGGGATTTACAAAAAAAAAGGAATAGCTATTGAGCCCGCGCGAAGCTTTTGACCAAATCTTAAAGAATTATATATGAAATAGGGGTAGAAAGAACTAAAGAATGTAATAGAATTAGAAAAATTGTTAATAATAAAAGGGTTTCCGATTTCTGTTTACAAAAAGTGTACGTGATTGTTCCAATTTCCGCAAACTTTGAGATATCATGAGATATCAAACTGAATTTTTTTAGGGATAATTTTTCGTTACCGATTTTTTGGAAACCAGTTTGAAAATTATAAAAATTTCGAGAAATAATAAGTATTAATTAACCGATTTTCTTGAAACCAATGCCAAATTTTTTTTAATTGGAGGATAAATTAAATTTTTCATTAATGGATAATTTTTTATTAATGGATCGATTTTCTTGAAACCGATGCCAAAATTTTTCTAATTTTTTGTTGATGATTTGGATAAAATTAGTACCAAAAGATTACTAATTTTATGGAAATGGCTACTATGGGGTTGAAAATTGGGTTTTATGGGGTTCTATTGGTGCTCCTAATTAATGAGTGAGTTTAGGAAGAAGGGAATAGATTTTGAGCCCGCGCGAAGCGCGGGCTCAAAATCTAGTTATTTATAATTTATATTATTCATTGTCTTTTCCTTATTCAATTTGACATTTCCTACATATAACTAGTTTTTTAATTGTATAACTTGAACACGGCATATTTATTTATTGTGGTTTTGTATCCAAACTCATTACAGATTGTATATACTTGATAAGGACCAAAACCAATGGTCGAAACGTCGTATTAATTAATAATAAATTTGGCCAGTTGGGTCGTTCAACACAAACACTTGGTTTATTTATTTAATTTGTATATATATTATCTTGTTCTCTCGTTTAGAATCGTAGGTATCTTCCATTATCATATTCACAGCCGACGTAATTTTACGTCATTTTAAAATCTATAGCTTGTTTCTGCTGACGTAATTTTACGTCATATTTGTAGAATTCCTTTATGCGAAACAAATGCCTCAAAAATCATACAAAAAAGAGATATTTTTATCTTTGTGTAAAAGTATTTCATTATTTTTTAAAAATGTTTAATGAATTTTAAAAGTTTTTTAAATTTTAACATTCCCACATTTATAAATTTGAGACTTTTTATTTGGATTTGTAACGTGCAAATTTCTTTCAATTTCAAACAATAAGTGGTTACAAGCATGATATTATAAAGCAATTTTTTTTTCATTTGCATTCTCATTTTAATGCCAAAACCCTGCGGCAATCAGCTATAGATTTTTGTTAATTGTACACGGCTCCCAGTTTTAAGTCGCGCGCTATAATCGCCGACTGCGAAAACATTAATAGACATGCATCAGCATTACACCTACACAAAATAATTAATAGCAGCATCTCTTTAGTTTGCAGTAATACAGCAAACAATTTTCAATTGTATAATAAACTTTCGGACCTAAAGATCAGTGAGTCACATCTCTCGTCGAACATTGTCTCCCTTTTCATAAACGTATCCACTGAACTAACAATTAAATGAATGAAAAAACAAATGGTTTTATATTAAGAACCATACAAAAATTCCAAGGAACGAGTTCGTATTAACAATCAAATTTATTTTTTCCATAACTTTTTTCACTTTTTACAACACACTTATGGTCAAACATTTGGCATTCTTATGTTCTGTAAGACACAGAAAATAAAGCGCTGCACAAGATCGGCTTACATCTGTATCTTTATTACAGATTTGTAGATGATATTATACTTGCAGAAAATGAGGTGAAAGAAATAATTGACATTTTCAACTCATGTCTCAGCAGACTACAATTCATATTTGAAATAGAATAAAATCACGTACACATTATCTGGATGTCACTATCATCATGAAAACAAAAGTAACTTTGGACTGGTACTATAAATCAATATTTTCTGGCAGATATTTAAACTTTTATTCGTAACATCCAAAATGCCACAAAATAGATTCCATATTCGGCCTAGTAGATCAAGCTATATTACTTTCATACCCAAAGGTTCATCAAAATAACCTCGTCGTGAGCATCAATATCTTTCTAGAAAATGGCTACCCAATAAACTTCATTTTTGATAAAGAAGAGACTTAAAACATTATTTAACATCAAACTCAAGCATGGAAATTTCTCATTGAAAACAAAAGATAGTGTAGAGAGACACCAAAAAAAAAGTTTATCGTCATTCCTTATTAAATTAACAAACAAAAGCGACATTTAAAAGCATTACCTTGACAACGAGATATAGAGTTCTCAACCAGTTGGGCAAATATATTCAAGTAAGTAAAAATCCAATACATCGAGATTTAAAGAATCATATTGTGTATATGATAAAATGCAAAGATTGCGAAGCGTCATATGTTCGTCAAATGAAGCGCCAATTAGCAACAAGAGTGATTAAACACAAGAAAAATATTCTAAAAGATCCATCCTAATACTTATTGTTAGTTATCAGAGATCACATTTTCAAATTTAATTCTGACATGGACAAAATGTAAAAATATTGGATCAAGAGCCATCTTATCATAAGCGCCTAATCTCACATAGAAATGCTTCACATGAAACTATAAAAAGATGGATTAAATTTGACCCAAGATACGGAGTTATTTGATAACATATATCTTTTCATTATAAAAAAATTCTCAAATTAATCCATTGCATAAAGACAAATGGAAAGAGAAAGAATAAAAATGAAACAAAAGATTGCGTTCGAATTTAAAACAAGAAAAATCAGGAAAAGTTCAGAAAAGAGCGTTGAATAATCACACCATTCAAAAAATATGTAATAAAATAAAAAAGAGATCATTAGCAACAATGATCGATGAACAAAGGTCACGAACTCAACGGTGTACTTAGCTATGTGAACCTGGCACCCGACTTTTCAAAAATTAATTTTTCGATACGGAAAACGTTAGTATTTCGTTTGTAGTTGTTTGTAGTAACAATAATTTCGTTTATAGTTCAATAAATTAAAAAATAAAAAATTTTGAAAAATGACTCACACCCGACATTAAGATATCTCAAATCCGCTTGCGCAGTCTTTTTTAGAATCGTTTGTAGTTGTTTGTAGTGCTTTCCTTTTCGTTTGTAGTCGAACCGTTCAAAAGTTACAACAATTTAAACAAATGGCCAAAAGTCAATTCTGCCATTTGTTGAGATATCTCAAATCCGCTTGCGCAGTATTTTTTAGAATCGTTTGTAGTTATCTGCTTTCTGTGCCAAAGATCCAAGTTCAAATCCACCCAAAACATACCATATTTTTAATTGATCACCACCTCTCGGAAGGCAATGGCAAACCACTGAGAGTATCTTTGCCAAGACAGTCATCATGGAGCATGCATGAGCATGCATCAAATGGAGATCACAATCTTCTATAATGATGCTTAAGTCAAAACAATGAAGATAAGAAACAATAAGTCAAAACGATGAGATATCAATGAATAAAAAATGCAATTTTGCTAATTTTTAAGATATCTCAAATCCGCTTGCGCAGTATTTTTACAACTACAAACAAATCTAAAAAATATTGTGCAAGCGAATTTGAGATATCTCAACAAATGGCAAAGATAGCTCTTGGCTATTTGTTTAAATTGTTGTAACTTTTGAACGGTTCGACTACAAAC
>NJRQ01001359.1:7997-18465 GCA_003063805.1 Aphaenogaster ashmeadi
TTCTTTCCGAGAGCTTAGCGCGCCTTTCCGATCTTTAATATAGCGCATCGTGCACTGAAAAAAAATGGTTGCAATTACCATAATTTATAGTTATTTCCAGCGCCAACTATATTTTTATAATTGTTTTAACCATGACTGGCAAAACATGATTGGCAAAACTATGCAAATAAAGTTATTATTACTAACAGTATAGCAGTATTGACAATAAAAAAAGGACCTCCTAACCATAATTATTTTACTATGCAATTATAGTCATAAATACCAAACACTTTTTTCTCAGTGTGGAAATGAGGCTTCAAATAAACATTCTATTTAAAAATTCTATTTTAGAATCTGTGTGGATAGTCCGGAAATCTTGCCGGGATCGAAAATAAAAATCTGATCATCGAGTTTGTTAAAATCCGTGAAAACCGGAAAGAGACGCCCGCGGATAGTCATCGATCGGTCGCTCGAAGACTCCGCGTCGGGGAAAAAATGTGCGGGTAGCGAGCGAGCGGTTATAACACGCATTTTGTCATCGTAAGAAGTGACGTCACGGGTCCTGACCCCCTCGCCCTCTCTTCTCCCTTGCCGTATCGGTACGTCTGCGGGTTCGAGAGCAAGACGGCAGAAGAGAAGGAAGGGGTGGGAGAGCAGGGGGGACGAGGAGAGCATACCCGCAGCTGCCGCCCCGTGGCTTCCAACACAATAATATCTAATTAATTTATTAATGAGGTTAACTTGGCAGGATTGGACGGCAGACAGCGCAAGCCGGCGAGCTCTCTCGGAGCAGTTTAGCGTTAACGTCTTCTCCTCGCTCCTCGTCGGCGGAATGAATTAAGCTTAATCGGCGCGAAAGTGTCGGGCGCGTGTGCGAGCGTCCTCGAGCAGGGCCGCACGGCCCTTCACCCTCCGATCTTCCCTCACGTCCTAGGCTAACAATTCCGTATCGAGCATTAAGGCCGCTTGTCGCGAATAGAAGTGTCGGAAGCAACGTAGTCCCGCTGATAATGCTCCGCAGGCCCGTAATTCACGATAATAGTGAGCCCCATTTTTTTTAGATGCAATCACGACGGGACGTTTAGTGCTAGAACGGATCAAGTCCGGACCTTGTAAGATCGGCTTTAATTACAAAGGCGCATATCTAAAATAGACTCTACAGATTATGGGACCTGATTCACTCTAACACCGGACGCGTCGTCTATCTTATTCCCCTATCGCTCTTTTCTTTTTTTCCTTCGTTTTTTTTATCAACTCGGAAACCATATCACAGACGCGCGGTCCAACGGAGCAGGCCACGGACCAAGAATCGTTCCGCGTTAAGTTTCGACCGGAGCTTCTCCAACGGCAAGCTCCGGCAGTCCGTAGACAGCTGCCGCGCGGAGTCCCCGGAGGGATTCGCGGCGGCGGCTGACGAAAACGAGCTCGGACAGCCGCCCTTACACCCATCATCATCGTTGGCCTCTTTTTCTTCGTCTACCCGCTGCTTCTCTCTCTCTCTCTCTCTCTCTCTCTCTCCCCTCTGTATGTCTGTCTCTCTTTACCTCCGTTTCTCCCTTTGCCTCCCTTACGGTTCGCGAAACCGTTCCCCGCCATTCCCGCCTCCCCGCTCGGCAGCAGTCCCGCGCAGTTATTACGTGACCATAAAGAGCAGTCGCTTTTCCGAGGACGATATCGTATTGCGCTTGTCGCGTCAAATTCCGAGATCGTACTTGATTCCGGAAGTAACGCGGCGGGTGGGAGAGAGAGAGAGAGACAGAGGAAGAGAGAAAATCCGGGACATGTCGGATGGCGGGACTGGAAGTCGTCGATAAAATAAAGGAGAGAAACGCTCGGCTGAGTAGCGGCGAACGGAAGTTGATATTTCATTTAGGCGGATTTAAAGAGTTACAAAGTATAGTAATATAAGTTAGTTTTTCTTCATTCTGACGTTTAGACATTTATCGGAAAGAGGAGGAGGACAAAGTCATTGTAAGTACAGTGCAATTACAAGTCTTGTTCCCTACAAAAACTGACTCACATCACTTTGCCATCCAATCTTTTATTTAATAGTGAGGGAAGTGCGGTATGATCGAACAAAAAATATTGATGATTGAATCTTTATTGAATAAAAACGTTATTTTCATTGAGAAAAAATCGACTTCAAATTGGCCAAAAAGATTTATCTTTTAGAAATAATGCTCAATATACTCAATATATATAAAGGCTAAATATTCATTATCCTGATCGATGGATTGGTCGTGCAGGACCTGTGGCTTGGCCTGCGCGCTCTCCAGATTTGACGCCATTGGATTTTTTTGGTTTGGATGCTATTAAACAAAAAGTCTACCAAAGGCCGATTAATGACATTAATTCTTTACAAAGAAAAATTATTCAAGCATGTAAAATAATTACAGCTATTCAGTGCCGCTCTGCCACTGCTGCCGTGAAAGAAAGATGCCAAACCTGTCTCAATATTCAAGGCCGTCACTTTGAACAAAATTTATAATTATGTAAAAATTTTCATATTTTCTAATAATAAAGTAGTTGAAGCACACTATTAAATTATTTATTATAACCCGATAACAATTTCATAAAATTTTATAAAGAAAATGTTTAGATGTCAATATCTCTTACAAGGGAACATCGCGATAGTGTTGATCGATTTTGAAATGAAATATTTTTTGACTGATAAAGACATGTTTCAAAATCACTCTGACATGGTCGAAAGTTCTGCAAAATACCAGGAGGTTCCAGGATTCTACTTCAAAGTCCCGGGGCAAGGGGGCCTGCTGCCTAAAAATGACAGTAGACCTCACGCTAAAATGCAATGATAACGTACTCTGTGAACGCCTCATGTCCCACTGTACATTTCAATGCACTGTACATCAACAATTTTCACTTTGGGTAGGAGGCCCAAAGATGCCTCCAGCTTTCAAACCAGAATTATCTGTCTTTCTCTTTCTGTTGCTAGTGCTTGCCCTTTGTGGGGCAGCGATGCATTGAAATGTACAGTGGGATATGAGGCGTTCACA
This sequence comes from Aphaenogaster ashmeadi, assembly GCA_003063805.1. NCBI lineage: Eukaryota > Metazoa > Arthropoda > Insecta > Hymenoptera > Formicidae > Aphaenogaster > Aphaenogaster ashmeadi. The sequence continues at coordinate 10,991 of NJRQ01001359.1, forward strand.
GAGTACGTTATCATTGCATTTTAGCGTGAGCTCTATTGTCATTTTTGCGCAGCAGACCTCCTTGCCCCGGGACTTTAAACTAGAATCCTGGAACCCTCTGGCATTTTGTAAAACTTTTAATCATGTCATAGTGATTTTGAAACATGTCTTTATCAGTCAAAAAAAGTTTCATTTCAAAATCGATCAACACTATCGCGATGTTCCCTTGTTAGTGACGGTCTACAATGAGTCGTTAGTCGTTAGTCGTAACCAAATTGACCAACCACAGTCGATTATTCTCGGAATAACCGTCACTTAAACAAGATGTTTACGGGCATACCTTCAGAGAAAAATTTTTTCTTGTTTTGAGGTTCTAATTTCATATTTTAAGTTAGGACATTTAACCCTGAAATACCCTGTATATGCATGAAGTTTATACAAAACCTTTGAAACACAATGATATGTCGATTAGTAACTGAAACAAATCGTAATTAATTCTGTAGAATGAGAACTACTTATATATCATATTTATTTCCATACAATTACCATATTAATTATTAGTTCGAATACTAGTAAAATAATTGGTGGCTATTCATTTCGATATGTGAAAAAAAGAGATGATAATTTTAAGTAACTTCAAGCAAACTCCAGGCTTTAATAACGTTAGATATTTTTTAATTATAAATTATGTACTAAATCGCGTGCGGTGTACATTATGTAAAAAAATAGTATTCCCGGTTTAAAGTAGCGGATAGTTCGCATAGCTTCGACGGTGCGCGTCCAGAATAGACGGTCACCTGAACGTGCCGCAAATTCTAATCCTATTAGGGCAAAGTCTAGTTCGAACCTAAAACGGAATTATCGGCTACCCGGATCTAATGCCGTAATTGCCATATATATCCCTGGATTATAATGTGATCGCCGACAAGTTTCCGCCATGACAATTTAAGCGCGTAACTCTCAACAGATACCGTGGGGTCTTACAATTAACAGACTTCAAATGGAGGTGGAATTGTATCGGTAGGCAATTAAAGCTGTTGTTTTTGAGATCATCCTAAACCGCCGAGATAATAAGAGATAATGTGCGACAATATACTGAACGCTGCCAACTTCTATTCATCGCAACATTATAAAAACTAACTTGAATCCGTTGCCAAGTGGCAAAGTAATCCATTTAACTTCGGGATACATTATCTATGGCATCGACTTCAACCGATTGTATATTTTTTAATAACTTCCGGCATCGCTTCAGTACTTGGATGATCTCTGAAGTTCTTCAAAAAGAACAACTGCACTGAGAGAAAAAAATTGTTGGAATAACAATAATCTCACTATATTTTATAGTAAGTTTTGGCCTCAAACATATTTTTATAGTTCATTTAAACATGCAAAATATAGCAGAGTGAACAGAAATTTATAGTCATCATATTTACTTTGTTATTATTACCATGTGTACAGATAATGCATGCTAAGACTATAGTTACCTGTACTAATATTTGCCAAATATTCCAATTGTATTGACTATATAAAATAGTTTATTTCTCTTACCTATTCCATATATTTTATCTTACTATATTTTTACTTCAAATGATTATAATTATTGGTAAAAATTTTACATGGGTCACTTATACAATGCCTATAGTAACACTGACTATAGAAATGATATTCCTAACTAATAATCATTTACTATGTCATTATAGTTCCAAATATCATACATTTTTCTCTCAGTGTGGATCAAGATCATTTTTTTTTCACTGAATGAAACGTAGTAGCTTTTTGTTACTATTATTTTTCCTATTTTTATCGTTGTTTTTAAAATCGAACATCCTGGTAATCCCCATACTCTAGGTATTCCAATATACATTAATGATCGCATCGCGAATTATTTATGGAAAATAGAACGGGGAACAAATCGCACCAATTTTCTACTCAAAGCTTTATTACGTCACGTACTAGTTCGCATACTGTACTTAATAGTTAATTTCAAAATAATTCGATGATGGCCGAAAGTTATTTTTAACATAATTTTCTGACTCATGCGGCGGTCGAATGCGACGCGAGTCCCGCGCGATCGCGCACGATATGAAATAGCGCAACAGTAATAAATCTTTTTTTACAAAGGGCTGCTTAAAATATAAAATACATAAAAATATATTTTAAAAAGAACGAATAAAATCAGTCTCGTAAATTCAATGAAAAATGTCAGATATGTAAGAGGAGCAATAAGCAAGGCGAAAAGCACAAAAGAGATCTATCGATATCGCATTTGTCTTCATTATTTAGCTTGACGACATAAATGTATTTCATGGCACTCATTACGTTCATCCGCTCTACCCTAGCAGGCCACTTAAACGTGACAGGATAATTCCGATCGACTTTGAAACAGCGATCGAATTTAAATCTCCGGCGTATTAATAATTTCTCAGCGCGATTATCGTAAGGCGTTAGTTACATGTAAAATGTAACCGCGCGTGCACGCGTGTTGCTAAGATGAACAAGGCGCGTTTAATAATAAAGCTATTTAATTTAGCTTAACGATTTGTGTGAAATAATTAGTTGTTATCCGGATAAACGTTCTCGTTTCTTCGTAAAACAGATTTTCCTCTTAGAATTTGAATACATTTTTCAGCGTGTCTTCGCGTTCCCTATATGTCGAAGACGTTTAAATGTTCACTCTCAGTTGCTTAGTTTTATTTTTGTTAAATTTTGAGAGTCCTTTAGATTTAATCTGTATTTGTTTAAATGATGTTGCTCATTATAAAAATTTCGCCGATGCATAAACCTGCGCGGACGGGATTTAAGTACGTATATTGCTTCAAAGGCCGGACGTCCGAAATGCGTTAGTTACAGATAAAACAGTGCTCTTGCTTGTAATCATGGCTACTATTATTCAATTGTTTCAATCTCTTCGTTATCTGTCACGCTGACTACAAAATGAATAATTTAATAAATAGCACTCGTGTGTGTTTCATCCATTTATTCGGAGTATTCGCGAGACCGATCGAGTGATGCGGTATATACCTGGCATGAAAGCGAAATATATACAGCGTATAATAGTGCGCCGAAAAGTTATTATTTTATTGCATAATTATAAGACCGAATATATATATTCACAGGATTGTAAAATATATTTTCAATAAAGAATAACAGCTTATATTTGCAAAGCAATATAAGAAAGAAAAAACAAACAAAATAAGGTGTGCGATTAAAATAATTTTATTCCAACACAATCATTGGACTAAGACGGTACGTTTCAACTTACTTAGGCCCGGTTCTTTATTTTCTGGTTAACTTGTGATTTAGGCTTAACCTGATGATAATGTAAAAATTATGTTTTTCTATCTATGTTTAATCACTGATGATTTTATAGTGATAACTTTTAAAGTTAAGTCTCAGGCTAAGCCTAAACCACAAGTGATAAATTTAAAAAAAAGTTATTACTATAAAACCATCAGTTTAGTAATTAAACATAGATAGAAAAACACAATTTTTACATTGTCATCAGGTTAAGCCTAAACCACAAGTTAACCAGAAAATGAAAAACCGGGCCTTAGTCTTCCTCAACCGTCGTAATGTATAAAATTAAAAAATAAGAGACAAGTTCATCATTAAAATAAAAGTAAATACAGATATAAGAATAAAAATAAAAATAAATATAAATATAGCGGTTGTAGCAGAATCATAACAAGGTCCACATCAAAGTTTACAAGTCGCAGTGTTTAAAATATAAATAACGGTATATAATAAAAAGTTGATCTGTGTGCGGAGTCAGAATTGTAAAATGTGATGAGTAAAAGGAATGCATAACTGATTCTTCTTTGCCACGTGAGAATAGGTTGAGTCCGAGGTAATAAAATTGATTGGTCAAATATCTTTTCGTTAAAAAACACGTCCGGGTGAAAAACTAGTTAAGGATCACTTTCGCAAACATCAATCGGCATTATTCGTCGATGAAAGAATTTATATCGTCGGACAGTTCAATTATAATTATCGAATAAAAATATATATTACTACGTTAGTTAATTATAAATACAATAACTTCCTCGATCGACTTAACGCGCTCGTTCGAGGCGCGTTTCGCGGGGTCCAGTTTCGCTCAAACCGAGGGCTTTCTTTCCGATATCCCCGATGAAAACAGGAGGCTTACCTTGACCAGGGGCGGACTGTGCGCAGGGGGATGATAGTGTCCCGGCGATGGGCTCGCGGGTGGCCCCGCGCCCCCGGGCGAGATGGCACTGCCTCCGGGGGTGAGAATCCTGGACTCGTGGCTGAACAACACCTTCCCGATCTCTTCCGCACCGCCGCGGACCCCCTCTCCCCGCGAGTGTCAGCCGGTCGGCGAACGCTCTGGTGAGTGCCCGTCCGATCTCCGATCGATACGCCGATCCCGCCACTTCCCGCCACACTTTCCCGACCGCGTGTCGTTGTTTCGACTTGGTCCTTAACTCCGCATGCGTGTTTCCGCAAATCTCGCTCGAGGCTCACGCTGACCCGCGAGATCACGTTGGCCCCCGCGATACCTTCCGGGCGGAGTACCGCGTTCGCCGTAGCCGACAATTCGGAAATAACGAAAAGATGCACTCGCAGAGGCGAGCTTGGCGTATCTCTGCCGATTAAATGATCACGAGATCGCCGATCTCGGTGGGCTCCCGCGAGTTCTGAGCGACGAAGCGAGGCGACCCGTCGCGCACGAGTACGTCGGACTTCTGCCGAGAGTGAGTTCCGTTGTCACGTGCGGACTTGATTTGACGGTCACACGCGATTGGAACTTTTGAAGATCACGATACTCTCGCGAGTGACATCGACGGATCGGGGAAAAACTGATCGGCGCGTCAGTACGTTAGACGTAAAGACGAAGCGTGTCGTAGGAAGTTGTACGATAAACGCTGGGCGCGAGGTTGACAGAAACACTTGTAGAAACAGGCGGAGGCGTTTTCCACCCTCTTGGAGTAACACTTCCGCGTGCGAGGAGAACACGGCGAACGGTCGGGATCCCTACGTGTGTCTAGGACAAAACGTGGCCGGATCTCCACGGGGTCCTCTTCGGAGCGGCGGCTGAACGAGGCATCCACGCGACCCAGACGGGATCCAAGCTCAAATTCCGACGCATCAGTCGAGTCGAGTGGGATCAGTCGGCTTCACGTGGTGCTTGATCTCGTCGCTTCTCGCGGACGGGCACGCGGCGAGCACTGCGACAGGGAACGACAGGACGGGGACTCCTTTTCTCTCTCTCTCTCTCTTTTCTTTCTCTCTATCTCTCACACTCTCTTTCTCTTTCTCTCTCTCTCTCTCTCTTTCTGTCTCTGTGCAAGCAATGCTCCGAATACCGACACGCGGGCCGCAAGGCGACAGGACCTCTAGACCGATAGTGCGTCGCGTGACGACGACGTGTCGCGGCCGCGGTGGAGTCGCGGACGGTCACCGTTCCGTCGCGGGCCGCGACGGGAAGCGTGCACGACGATAGGCGGAACCACGCGTGCGCCGAGCACGCGGCGAGGCGTGGTCTACGGCGCGCGTCGTGCACCGCTTCCCGTCTCTTTCGTCCGCGCGCGCCCTTCGCACCCTCCGCCGCCTCCGCCGCCGCCGCCACCGCCGCCGCCGCCGCCACCGCCGCCGCCGTCGCCGCCGTCGCCGCCGCCGCCGTCGTCGCCTCGCGCGGCCGGCTCGCTCTCCCCGACGATCGTCTATCCGCGAACGGCGCGACGCGCCGGTGCCCTCCGTGCGCCGCCACGTGGTTTTATTGGCCAAATAACGCGTACGACAAACATCCCTACTTTCCTCCCTCTCGCCCTGCCGCCCACCCTGCCACCCGGCCCGTCCTCCCGCGAGCGGAATCTCCTGTCACCCGCCGGTGTGTCGTAACAATTCTCTCCCTCCCTCCCTCCCTCCCTCCCTCCCTTCCTCCCTTCCTCCCTTTCTCTCGCCCCGCCGCCCTCTCTCGCTCTTTCTCTCACCCTTTTCTCTCCACCTCACGCCCTTTCGCGACTGCACGTAGGCACTTTGCGCGAGAAGAGAGGCGATAGTCGTCATGGTGTAAATCGCGTTTACCCCAGCCTCCTCTTCGCCCCCTCCCCGCGCGAGTCCATGGCGATCCTTCGCAGAGCGCGTGTTAGCCGCGCACGGCACCCCGTCCTCCGCCCTCCGCGAGTCCTTCGCGAGCCCTTCGCGAGCGTCGCCACCCTTGACGGCATCCTCTCTCTCTCTCTCTCTCTCTTTCTAACGCAATCTTAAATGCGATCGACCATGGATTTAAAATCCGTGATAATTAGACTCTGTCCTAAACGTGATCCTTCGTAAAACGAAAGTTGACTTTTTCTTCAATTTTCTTCTCGGACTTGTAGAGATGAAAATAAGGAGGAGACGGGTTTTGAGACGTTAATAAAATTTTTATCCCGGACTGTTGCGTTAGAATATCGAGGGGAATTAGAATTATCGATTAATAGCTCACAAATCCGCGTAGCCACCGCCTGACGGGGGCTACTATACGATTCACTTTATGCAGGCGACGCACAGAGTAACGTAATTTCGGTTTACATTGCCCGTACAAAGTATCCTTCCCAGCTTGATATCCTCCTCGCATCGTCTTCATGGGGCGTCCTTACAACTTTTTTCAAGGGGGGGGGGCAGAGTGTAAATATACTAGGAGTGCCAAACGAACGTATATTTTCAAATATTTTTTAAAGAAGTAATTATGCACAGATTCTTATTTTTAATTGTATAAATTTCAAACAAAAAATTATCCGGCTGTCAATCATAAAATCATTCTAAATAGAAAAAATTAAAATCCAAGAGGGGGCATATGCTCCTCCTTGCCCCCCCCCCCCTCCCTCATAGGCGTCCATCATCGTCTTCCTCTTTTCCATATGTATCTTCGTCGGTTCTCTGAGGCACATTCGTTATGTAATATCTTCTTCTTTTTTGACAGCCCCCTTTCGATTCTTCTGGATTCGATAATTCGTGAAAATTGTTAAATCGCCGCAGGGACCAATAATTATAGATAATACATGTATTAACCTCGGTGTTACCCGCGCTTTCATAACGAACCACGTGCCACCTCCTTTCGAGTTGAAAAATATATAAAGGTATTTGACCGTTTCTTTTTATTTCTTTTTAATTCATTCCATTTTTATTTCACGCCCTACGCAGCGTAATTTTAAGTACAGTTTTAAAGAATGATTAATTACTCCAGTTGTGTCTTAAAAATTACGAGAACGGCTTCTTAAAAATAGATTCAACGCTAATGGAGAATTACGATGAATTTTCCCATCATGGACAGCGGAGCGATCTTTTTTTCCGAAGGAAGTATAAAAATAATAAAAGCCGCAAAATAAAAAATGATGTGTTTATTTTATACCGAAATGATCGTATAATTGTAACAGATTGATTAACATTAGTTGAAAACGAGGGGTAAACCGCTGACCAAAATTGTGTACACCAATGCCTAGTAATGCCCAAAATTGGGCATTACTAAGTGCACAAAGTACACTAAAAGTACA
>NJRQ01001364.1:0-16849 GCA_003063805.1 Aphaenogaster ashmeadi
TCTCTCACTCTCCCCGTTTTCCCTATCTAATCTCCAACGCTAATGGCCGACACGGCGATTCCCGGCTATGCTCCAGTGAATTTCATTATCGCGACACCCGGCCCACGAGGCGAGCGAGGAGGATCCACCGCGCCGGTTCTCATGATGCAACGGCCTCCAGACTCTCCAGGTCCTTCCCTTTCCCAGACGGCGGACAGACGTGGCACGTACGCAACGAGCCGGCGCGAAACGCGTGACTTGGCCGCAGCTAGATTAACGAGCATGCCTAGAATCGAACGCGAGGGCTCGGCCGTAGCCGCAGCCGAGATTTCGGAGAAGAGCGCCGTAACTTCTCCGCTGTCTTGCGAGAAAATAGAGCCTATTTTTCTAGACAGCTCGATATGATGAAAAATGGATTTTGCCTCTTAGTTGCCATTTTTAGATTCTTCAAAGATGCGGCATTCGGAAACTTCATGACTGCTCATTTATCTCTTCCTTTCGGAAACGGGGAGAAGTCGAGACGGAATCTGTAGAATTCTGGAATTACAAAGAAAATACATCTTCTTCTTTTCTTCTCTTTTCCGTCATTCAGGAAAATACACTTTTCTGGTATTCAAATAACCAATGAGGTCGTTGACGTGGTGGCTGCACTGAAACCTCCCGAGTGGGCGTCTCGAACACGGCAGTCCTTGTCGATGACGTAGAGAAATGACGCTCATCCTTCTTCTCCTTTCGCCCCATCGCCGTTCCTTTTTTTTTTCTATTCCACCAGCCGTTGCTTAATGACTCAAAAATTTATTATGCAATCCTGCGGTGTCTCGGCCGATCGTCCGACGTCGCCGTCATCTTTCGAAACACGACAGCCGTCGTGTCTGCTTGTGATGAAAGTCTCGGAGGCCGTGGGGCCCCGGCGCGCGAATAAACAAGTTCTTGTCCCAGTATCGACGAAAATCATGAGACCGCAATTTTATGTTGTATCGTAAACACGAAATCTCTAAAAACTATAATAGCACCGAATAAAGGCGACGGATGCAACGGGTCACATTGTGCTACGTCGCGTCAGGGAAAAAGAGTGAAATTCGAGTCACGCGAACGCGAAGAACCGATGTCCAGTGCCGAAGAAAAAGTCTCTGTAGGCCGAGAGGCAGGGCGATGCAAATGAGTCTGGTCGAGACGTCCTGGGAATGAACTTAAGATTCGAGACGCGGCCTTAAGAAATTAAGGTTCCGCCGAGACCAGACGGAAAGTCGAGGTGATTGGGGTGCCGGTGTATCCGCCGACTGTCTAGCCGCTGTCTGCAACGTGTAATAAATGCCTCCGAGCCGTACCGTGCCTCTGTAGGTCACTGACCATCGTCCATTGGCCCGTGTCGGCACCCGGAAGAGTCCGCCGGGAACCTGGAGGTGAAAATTCTCGAGCCGACAGACGCGCCACCGCACTAGGTTCATGAAGCAAAATGATCTTTTCTAGATCGCGAAATCTAGATCCTAGACCTAAAATTCTACAAACTCAGAATTCGTAGAAAACTTTAAAATATATCCAAAAACATTTCAGTAACATTTTAAAAACATTTAGGGCATTTTTAAATGTATCTGCAATATTATTTTATATATCTTTGGGGTGTCAGGTTTTTTTTGAGATTGAGCGAGTTGTTCTATTTCCTTCGAAATAGCTTGATACTTAATTTATATTTTATTGCTTTAGCAGAATATCCTTCTGAAACTTTTAAAATGTTTTGGCTCTAACTCTCTCGCACTTCTTATCTTTTTAAAGCAATATTTCGTGCAAGATTAATGTAATAAAGGCGATTCTATTAACGCGTTGAAGCTTTGAAATTGGTGTGCTTTTGCATCATTGCTCATTAAGGGCTTAAAAGCTTGGTATGATATCGTACGTCACCATTTCATTTAGGCGTTCCGTGTAGCCTAATAAACTTTGATCCGTCTGTGCAGTCAGGGCCAGAAGGCGATCGAAGATATTAAGATGAGAGTTCTCGCGCTAACTGGGAGATTCAACCTCAGCACCAACACCAATCAGGTTCAGCGCGAGAAACTTGCCATGTTTTCGCCTACTTGTGAGTAACTTACTAATTCGTTATTTATTTCTTGTGCTATTTAAAAAAAAAGAAGATACGGCGACAGTTTTCGAGGATTTGCTTATTGGGCAGAATGCGCGATTCGTTATATAGGTCAGATACCTCGAAACACGGATTCTGAGGCATGGATGGATCCATTTTCGATGAACATGCACTTTCAACTGAATCTTACTTCCGGCGATTATGTTGTCGCTGCGAGATTGCGAATCTATAAGTTACCGCAAGAAAATGTCACGACTTCCGATTCCCGACTTTCGTATCCTTTCGACGAAGATGAAGATGATGAGAAGAAGATCAGGATATCCGTTTATTATTACACCAAATCGCTGAAGAAGCATCGATGTGAGTATTTAATCGTTTTTGAATTTACGTGTAAATATGTTGGAGAATTTAGAGAATTGCGATTTCTGTAGCAAAGAAACGATTGATGGACTCCGTCGTGACGCCTCTGACGGCCGAAGGCACTCATCTGGCGCTGGATGTCAGGCAAGGCCTGAGATTCTGGCGACCGACTTCGCGAAATCCACATGGCAACGGTAACAATCACGGTTTGGTGATTCAGATAGAAGACCAGGACGGTCGGCCGCTAAAACCGGCTTTGTATATCCAGCAGCCGTCTTGCGGGGACCGTGATTCGGATGAGAAGGCATGTGAGTGTGTGATCTAACAATACTAACTCCCGTTTGAGTTTTGGATTGAACCTTGGCACATTTTTGCGTGAGACTAAACAACGCGTGTAGTAACACTTAAAAGTGTGTTAATGATATAACGTGTTTTTTGTAAACAGAAATTGAAATTCGTAGTCTATATACAGTTTAAATTATTGATATTAGTTTGAATGGCGAGCTTTTTAAATTATTCCACTGATCAGACCTCTGCTCAAAATATATTTAAATTGCCTATGACTTAGTAATTTAATTGATGATTAATACCTAGTAATTTAATCAAGAAGAATAGAAAATGAGTTCTTACCACAAAAATTCAAATTTTTTATAAATTATGGGTGTGTCTTTGAATTAATCCCCTTTTAGACGTCGAGAATTTTGAATTCTTATCTTAAAATTGTTTCTTTCTTTACAGCTCAGCGCGCACCTGCACTTTTCGTCCGAGCCTGTCCTCGTTACGTTCGCATCGTAAATGACGAAAAAATTACATACGTAAATTGCAGGCACTGATAGCAAAATTCACTTGACCAGAAAGTGAAAGAATTTATTTCGAAATAAGAAAAGTCGACTTAAACTATATTGTTATCATCATTATCTAGAAATACTTGCCATTAATACATAAAGAAATGTGCGCTTTTATTGTCTAAACTCAGAGTCGTATAGAAAAGTATGTATTCAGAAATATATAAGAATGAATCCTAAGTACTGGATTTTAAATTTTAGAAATTAAGAAATTCCATATCAACCGTGAAACAATTTAATGATTGATTGATTTAATAGATTAGCAAACATAAATGCCAAGACAGAGCTACCAAATGAAATATCTGTTTTAAGCATAGCTTTTATGAGACGCAATTTTTCACTGATTGTTATCTTTTTTCATTGTTCGAAATTTATTCGAAGAAGATGCAGGTTCGACTTCAAATAAATAATAATAGTTTAATTGTAAAAAATTGATATGGTTCTGTAAGAGTTCTTTATATAGACTGTTTACTATTAACTTAAGGAAGAATTATTTAAATATAGTAAGATATATATAGATATATATAAGAGCTATATACAGGGTGTCCCATTTTAAGTAACGCACTTGAATTTCTTCGAAACTATTCATTATTCGAAAAAAATGTTTCAAGTAAAACTTACTCTGTTTTGAGGGGGACATCTTATGATGAACACACGTTTTTTCTAGGTGAAGACGTTCCTGAGATTTCAAGGTGAGCTTTGTCTTTTTAAATGAAATCACATGATTTTTTGAATAGTTTCGGAGAAATTCAAGTGCGTTGATTAAAATGCGACACCCTGTACAATCTTGTATCTTGAAGTAAACTATCTCTTTTAGATACCGTATTATAATGTACATATAATTAAGTGTAAAGTAGCGTATCCATGACTTATGTATTCGCCAACATGCTCATGACTGATATAGCCAAATGTAAAAGTTTAGGTTCATATATCTATTTATATTAAATATAGTTAGAGATTGATTAAGGGACCTGGATCTTTTCTCCGAGTCTTTAGTTAGGTGAATCCGTGGAGAATTTCTCTGCAAAAATGTTGCAGATAATTTCTAGAGTATTTGAAATTGCAACGCGTGTGTTCACCCGACTTCTTATGATACTTACAATGTATGTGACAAAAGAAGCGTAATGTTTAATGTCTTCTGCGGTGTATATAATGTATATTTCTATGTAATGTTGCAGACAAATAAATTCATTTGTAGCAATGTATATATATATATATATATATAACATATTTATTTTATCCAAATATAATAAGATTCGATGAATGATAATCTTTCCCCTTTTTTATAATTTTTATGGCTCTGGAGTTATTAGAAAAAGAATATAACATATATTGTACAAAACATATTTTATTAAAAAGTTTTGTTTTATAGGAAAATTCAACATTGACAATAAATCGATTTACATCAGATCGATTCCAGTTATAATCAGTAAAAAAGCAAGAATACGGTCCTTTCGCATCTGAACCATATTAACTTAAAGAACACTAGAAAATAAACATATCTGTACAAGTAATGCGATATTGATAAAGTACAAAAAACCTTATATATTCAATTACATCTATGGGTCATTTTGCAAACCAAGACGCTATTAATAAATATGTTGTATCCAAAGGCGCGCGTTTATTAATAGTATGTCATTTCTTCATGCCAATAATTAATCGAATTAAACAATATTTCGTTACTTTAACGTATATTCTCTCCGAAGACAAATGCATTTTATTATTAGGAATTAAGATCGTTACACACAATCGTGAACCAAGCTCATTTTTAATCTGAATTACACAATATCCATCTTCCTCCAATCGTAGATTTTATACACAGATGTTTCCTGTTAGAGGACGATCTCATAGAGCACAACTTTACTGACAACCAAGTCAGTTTTTTACCGGTTTTCCTTTCACTGTATTCAACAAGATTTCGTTAGAAAAGTTTTAATCGATGAAGGCGAGCTTATTTAGAAAAGTAATCGAGTAATCGATTTTAATTACTCAGTTTTTTAGCCAATTATATTTGGCCAAATATTGTCGATTGTGCTACACAGTCTATAAATGAGTATCCCTCTTGACTTAACTATCACGATCGAGGGAATCTAAAGTATCGTTGCTGGATGAATGCGCGAGGTCACTTAACTCGTCCAAATGCTTTTGCCGCTTTCTTACGTTCCAGTGAAGACATTCGGCTAGGGAATCGAACCAGTCAGTGATTTGATCGGCTGCGCAAATGCTAGGCACCGGGTATATAGAAGTGGTTACCTTCAGACTGAAAAATACGATTTTTTTAACAATTATCCATTCTGATGAAATTAAATGAATCTAAGCGAAAGCTATAATGGTTAAAAGCTTACTTTACAGTCAAATAAATTAAATATAAGCAATATTTATTTAAATTCTTTTTAATTATTTGTGATTATTTACAAAAAAGTGTATAAGAATGCGGTCATATATTTAATAAAAATAATATATTCTTATGTAAGAGAATATTTACTCGCGGTGATTTTGTTACAAAAAGCGAAAGCCTTTAGTTTTATGTTTATGCATAAAACGTTTATCGCAAGTATGAATAATAAAATATAAAAATACCGTCACCCTGCAGAACAGCCAACGTCTCCGAAAGATATTCTAGCGTAAATATGGATAGCAAAAAGAATATTAAAATTAGGCGAAGAATAAATAAGCACATAGTAGATAATTTTAAAATGTGATTTGCAAAAATAAAAGTGATAAATTATATCGTGTATGAATATAAAGTGACAGAAAATGAAAAAGTCCGATTATGTACCGAACGAAATAAGCTTATTGGAAAAAGATGTCTTACGAGTAGAATTTATAAATATGATTTTGATAAAAAAAATCAATTGCATCGTTTAATGTAACGAGGCATAGATATAGAGAGAAAGGCGATACGGCGCTCTTTGCGAAAGCAGGACAAACCTGTCACCGACACGCAGCTCTTGCTGATTGCGACCATCGAAGGAGACGTAAGCTGTACTACGGGCATTGCTGTTCGCCATTATCTGAAATAATTGTAGAAAAGGCAAACGATTAGACGGAGCTGTCGAGCGTTTCGGTTTTACCTGTCACCGTGAAAGAGCTCCTGCCTATTTCTACCGTCGAAGGACACCCACGAGGTATTTCTGCTGTCGGGTGAAACCGAGATCTGCGGTGGAAAGCAAGACGATCATGTTAATTGCTAACAACAATGCGGCACCGCCGCGGTTCGTTTGATTCGAAATAACGCGTTAATTTCTTGGACCTTTCTTCCAAAGCCTAATGAGTCTTTGCTTATAATGAGTCTTTTTTATGAATTCCGTTATTATAGGTTGTTAACATCGAAGATGATGTATAAGAAATATTTTTTACTTTAAATTTTTAATTGAAATAAATTAACGCATTTATAAAATCATCTCAAAATTTAGGAAAAATTAACGAAGAAGATTCATCTTATTACAGAAATAATTTTTCTTTAATCATAGCAGGCTGTTTTATAAGAAGAAATGAATTTGTTCCGATAAATTTGGACACTCTGAAAACCTTTAAACGAAAATTTCGAGGTAGCGCATGGTCTGGGAATGTGGGTGACATTCATCGAAACCAGATTTCCTTCTATGGAACATTAGCACGGGCTATAGATCTTGGCACGAAAAAAGAACTTTTACCGACTTAAGAGAAAACATTGTATCACATGCTAATCCATTAGTACCTATTATAAATCTTAAAAGAAGCAAATGAAATTTATTTCTAATTTTATGAACATGAGCCAAAAGATGCTCGCTTCAAAGTTGTTCAGAAACTTTTAACCTGCCACCATAAGTGTTGACGGTAAAACGTTCCATTAGCGTGTTTCTTCGTTAAGAAGTTTAAAGAACTACCTTGAGCTCGACCCCAGCAGGTACGACGATCGGCCTGAAGGATAGGGAGTGAGGGCATATCGGTGTGATCATAATGGCAGGAACTGAAGGATGAATCATGCTAGCTCCAGCGGCGACTGCATAAGCAGTCGACCCAGTCGGCGTGCTAACGATCAAGCCATCACCCTGGACGCTCGTAACGTGCTTTCCGTCAATGAATAGGTCGATATTCGAAAGGTAAGGCGAAGGCCCTCGATCCACTACTACCTCATTCAATACCAAGAGATTCGTCGGTGGGTCATCCGGCTGACTATCCTCATTCTTGCGTATAATGATGCATCTCAGACGACTCCTTAAAGTTAAAGCCGCATGACCTGAGAAAACAAGATATAATATATGTAAATGTGACGATTAAGAAAAAGAAAAAAAATAAAATAGATTAACAACTAACCTTCGAGAACATTGGTCACTTGTTCCTGAAAATTGTCAAATTCAAAAGGCGTGAGAAATCCTAAGGAACCAAGGTGGAATGCCATTACAGGCGGCACTGACTGTTGGAATAGCAGACTGGCATAAAGAAGTGTGCCGTCGCCTCCCAAGCAGACGATAAAATCAATTTTATCCTGAAAACGGAAAGTAATGCGTCTCATTTAAAGTAAAAAAGACAGACATTAAAAATTAATAAAAATTTTATTGTTATTCATCTTTATTATTTTCTTAACCTTTGTTTATTGTACATAATATTATTTACTTTTGTTGTCCAATATATAATTAAATTAAATCCGATGTAAATATGTATATATAAATGAACTTTCAGTTTTATGAGAAATATCACGAAAAATTGTAATAAACACATAGCTAATATTTTTCTCGAAATGTTTCGAAATAAAGAACAATTGAAAGAATAAAAGGCAAATATGAATCACGTAGGTGGTGTGCAAATTCAAATTATACAAATTCTTTAAAAATAAAATATATTATTTTGTAAGTTTCGGCTCTTTTTAAAGTCATAAATTAGAAATGAATTATTACTTGTAAATCATCTGTGCCATCCCTAAAGGTTTTTAATCTGTCCCGAACACTTTGAAACCTAGGATCCCTGGCGAGAGTCGAATCCTCCAAAACAGAGGCTTCCACAAAGACAACCATTCGCTTTTCCTGCATCATAAAAACAAAATCTAGTAAGAATTTATTCAAAATGTCACGAACAGCTATAAGTCGCATATATCACTTCAATTGCTGTTGCATTGTATTTTTAATACCTGCACTGAAAAAAATGCTGTTGCTTCAATTAAAGTCTACGTCACGGGCTGCCACAAATATAAGTAGTTCATTCAATTGTATTATTATTGGACCAAATATTGGATTATTCTTTTAATAATCTAGATATTTGATCCAATCATAATACAATTGAATAAACTATTTATGTTTATGGCAGCCCGTGACGTAAACTTTAATTGAAGAAACAGCATTTTTTTTCTGTGTGGCAGAAATAAAAATAATACTTGCTAGATTAAAGGTAACTCTTTTCATATTGATTGACACATATACTTGGCATCTTGACAATGCATTTATAGTAGAATAAGATAATATGGTTTAAAAAAAAATATATAATATTTATAATCTTTTTTTATGTGTAAGATACATAAATGATTTATGAATTTATGATTTCTTTTATGTATAAAACAGAAAGAATCTAAAGAAGAACAGAAAGAAAAGAAAGAACAGAGAGAATATAAAGGTAAAAGAAATCATGAAAGAAATCAATTTGTACATATAGGAGAGAGTTGCCGAATGTGTACCACTTAAACTATTGTTTATTATATTTTCCATTTGGTATTGATTTGTACGTAAATAAACGTTGGAAATTGTAGCTTGATGTTTCAGGCACCTATTTTATTACATGTTTAACCTTTTACCAATAACAAATTAATTTGTTACGAGTCTTTTTGTGACATGTTGCAAAAGGTACGATTTAGGCGACCGGTTGCCTAAATCGTACTTAAGGGTCTTCTAAATCATATCTCCTTGAAAGTATCGAATTTATGAGTATAAATAATTAAAAATATAAGATTAATAAATAGGATCATTACCTAATACCTATTTTATTAATAATTTATCAAAAAAACGACCAAGTATTTAATAGTAAATAAATAGCAGTAATAAAAAGGTAAGGACGCGTCGAAATAAAACTGGCTTAAATTTAATTAGAAAAGGTTAAAGGCCAAAGAACGAGCGCAAAATTAAAAACAACGATGTTATAAATTAAATAAATAAATAGCTTAATATCATATGGTAGTCAAAATAATAAAACAAAGGTACGTTTCGACTGCACAGAGTCTTCTTCAGCACAGATAATAAATAAATTCATGTCTATAAAACCAATAAATTAAATTCATAAGTGTGTTAGAATAAGACAAGAAAAAAATTAATAACACTTAATTAACAATGCAAAAATATCACTAGTGAGAACAGCATGGTAGAGATAAGAGGCTATACCGAAACTAGCACATGAGAACATATTATAATTATTATATAAAAAGAAGTCGAGATGTTAAAAATCTTATAGAAGGTCATTATTGGAGTGAACTTTGAAATGTCGTCCATCGGTTAGAAAACTGCGTAATGATTTGTCGTTCGGAGGCGAGAATGAATTGAGTCCAATTTTAATGATAAAATAAGTCAAAAAAGATAAAAGTAGTCCAAGAAGAGACAGTCAAACGGAAAAGTGTAAAATTCTTAAGTGTCTGTAAATTAAAAGAAAATTTAAATAATATTTCCGCGTGATATTAAGTAAAAACAGAAGAAAGGGACCAAGTGTTTTTTTCCAAATATGAAAGATCTTAAAGGCTAATTAAGAAGAAAAAACTTACGAATGGTCATTTTTAACAAAATCAACATTAGAATTAAAAAACTTATTAATAATAGGGAAAAATTTATTCATAAATTGGTCACCATCCAGAGTCTGTTACAGATTCGATCACAAAAAAATTTATAGTTCTTCCTTACATTAAGAATATAGCTGAAATTACAGCATCTATAATAAATAAATCTGAATTCCGATTAGGGTACCGTTGTCTAAACAAACTCGACACGATTATAAAGGCACATAAAGATAAAAATCACGTCACTTCTAACAATAATGTAATTTACAAGGTTCATTGCAAAGATTGTGACGCGTCATACGTGGGACAGACAAAGAGAAAATTGAAAACAAGACTTAAGGAACATATGAACAATTTCAAGTTAGATCAGTCTAAGCACTCGGTTATAACAGAACACATTAAAAATTTCAACCATACTTTTGATTGGGATCCAAAAATTTTAGATACTGAACGCAATTTTTACAAAAGATTTGTGTCTGAGATGATCCATATCAAAGAACAAAAAACGGGATCAATAGTAACAAAGATAAAACACTTGGTCCCTTTCTTCTGTTTTTATATTATTTAAATTTTCTTTTAATTTACAGACACATAAGAGTTTTAACATTAACATTAGACTCAATTCATTCTCACCTCCGAACGACGAATCATTACGCACCGATGGACGACATTTCAAAGTTCACTCCAATAGCCTCTTATTTCTACCATGCTGTTCTCACTAGTGATATTTTTGCATTGTTAATTAAGTGTTATTAATTTTTTTTCTTGTCTTGTCTTATTCTAACACACTTATAAATTTAATTTATTGGTTTTATAGACATGAATTTATTTATTATCTGTGCTGAAGAAACTTACCTTTGTTTTATTATTTTGACTACCATATGATATTAAACTATTTATTTATTTATTTATTTAATTTATAACATCGTTGTTTTTAATTTTGCGCTCGTTCCTTGACCTTTAACCTTTTCTAATTTTGCTTTGCAAACACGAGCTTGATTCTAATTTAGCATTGGCTTAAATTTATTTTTGCAATTAACATTTGTATTCATATAAGCACGAGTAAATAAACACGAGTTCCTAAATCCTATTGGTACAATATAGAAAACTTTATGATGGTACAATTTAGTAAATTTTAATTTTATAAAAATATCGATTTGATCTTTATAATAATTCCCAATATATGTATATACAATAAATGTAAAATATTCTACAATAAATCTTCTTTTATAAAAATATAAAAATTCAGAATAAAATTGCATTATTACATTATTATCAGCTACATAAATTGATTAAAAATTAACATCAGTTGTACCTGATTTTTTAAAAGTATTGTTAGCACGCACAAAACAAGATGTAACCTGTTAAATTTTTGTCTATTACTTATTTCTTATTTATTTCATATTTTTGTTACTAAATGTTGCTTATATTAAGTATATAATATAAAATATAGATAAGGTACGATTTACCCAGTGAGAAATGACTAATTGAAATTCATCGAATCAACATTGAATTGACGTCGAAATCATCGAAATTACATCAAATTTGATGTAATTTCGATGATTTCGACGTCGATTCGATGTTGATCGATGAATCATTTCTCACTGACAATGAGTAGGCGAGCAGTACGCATTTAGCAACTTTCCCCTATTATCGCATATAAATAATATCTCTAATATTTCCCTAATATGTATTAGATGTAAGAACTGGATACAACAAGACTAATATGAAATTAATATTAATATTAAGAATACACGCGCGGAAAAATATGAATTGAAAATTACGATAGTTTTTTCATGCAAATAAAGTGAATTAATTTTTATAATATTTTGTTACGGGAAGTGAGCTGCTGACATCAGTTTGTAGATCTGCTAATCAACCTTTCGAAATAGGTATATCGCAATCTTTTGCTATTTTAAATGGTCTTATTAACACTTACCTCTATCAACCATGTAACCAACTGAACAAACGGTGGCAGGACCGACGAGTCACGAACCTTCTTGATGACCAAAACAGAGAGTGGTGGCTTGTACCACGTCAACCTCTGAGAGGCCGGGTCCTGAATGGTCCTGAAATGAATAAGGAAGACTATTATGATCGTTACATTTTCTCTTCTAATCTACAAATATTATCAGCTGTACTGAACTGCTGTCTCGTGCGTTCTTTGTATCGAAGTTAAGTTTTATGGAGTATTAATAAATAGATATGGAGTACTGTATAAAAACAAACTTATCGCAGGCTTAGGTCGTAGGTTAAAATAAGACCGTCAAACATATTTTATGTAAGTGTAGTCGAAAGAACGAATTTTACATACGCGTTTCCGATGGTCTATTACGCGCCTACGTATCTATCGATTCTACAAGTTTCGTCTAATTATTCGTGAGCCATCGCTGTATCCTGTATGAACGTTAACAATCGGAGCGAAGAGACAAAGGTGGCGATCGATGAAATGTAAAAAAGCATCGACCTCGTCGATGATTTCTTTTATCTTTATTCCTTTATTCTTTGTTATAATGTTTATATTATTGTATTACACCACAATTTTGTACGCAGACACATATTTTTTTGCACCCGAAAAAAGTAATCAATCAAGAAAATTTGTAAAATTCATAATAAACAATGATTAATTAAGATTATATCTGGGTAAGGAAAACGGCGAGACAATAAAAATTACGCAACTAATATTTTTTCTCCAAATATTTATCTGCGAAGATCAACTAGACATAAATGGAAATTTCAAGTGACATTTAAAAATATACTCGAAATTGTAAAAATATTAGTAGCCGCGGCTATCGTAATTTTTTACATGACAACCGGTTAAGGATTATCTGTCAATAAAAATTAAATAAATCTGCAGCAATCTGCTTGCCGATGCAAAGTATAGCGACGACGACTTTGTTGCGAGCATCACGCACTGAGTAAATGCTAATAATTTCCGTTCTTTTTTTCTTGCCAATTGAAGCAACATATATGCGTTTTTTTTTCGTGCACCGATCCGAATCGCCCCAAACTATCATTTTCTACGAATATTACACGTGTTCGGTTAAATTATCATTACAAGTCAGATATCTATGCTAATATGTCGTTACAATATTAAGTATTCGTCGGATAATCTTAGAATTTATGCGTCAGAATCGAATACAGAATTAATAACTTGTCCGACTGCCAAACTCCAGAAGCTAAAATGGGCTATGAGATTTGATGTTGCTAATGTTTCACAATCAGATAATTCTTAAATATCTTCTATGAGAAAAAAAAGAAAGAGAGAAAGCGCAAGTTATTAATTTGAAAAAGTAAATAATTAAAACTTACATCGAGTTCACTAATTCAAGAAAAATTTCAGAATAATTCATATTAGACACACTTAGCACCAGTGATATCTATATAAGACTTTCTCTTTCATAAAAATTTCAGTTTGCGTTCACCAGGCAATTTATCACTGAAGTAACGAAAAGTGATCCTTTGCAACTGTCAACCGATGTTTAAGGAAGCACAATCTTGCGTGCCACGAAGTAATAAACGGTCAACTACCATCTGAACACTTTAAAAGTGTCGTGCGCATCGGCAACCTACCTCGCAGTTCCAACCATGATGCGGCACTGGTTGAGGAACGCGCGCTTACTGACCACTCAACTAAAGGATAGACATTTAAACGGAAACGTCGCGCACGCGCGTGCACATCGTATGCACGCGCGGGAAATCACGTCGCCGACGTCTGATTTATTGTATATACAAATACGTTTTTTCGGGCCGAAAGAAGATTACATATTCATGATGAAGTGTCCACTATTAATGTCCAGAAATGTTTTGGTGTATAGGTATTCATTACATGAAATAAATCAGTTACGAGGATATATAAACACGATGTCTCTAATTTTATGTATATATAAAGTTATCCCCAGAATAAAATTATCTGTGCGTCCAAACTAGATTCTCTTTAGGTATTAAGGCTGGGGCCCGGTTGCCCCAACGTTGTTTTGGCTTTAAGCGAGACTTAAAACTAAAGTCTCGCTTAAAGTCAAAATAACGTTGATGCAACCGGGCCTAAGAATCAAAAATTAACTTAAACCAGTGCTATAACATGAAGTAATGTAAGAATAGAATCCATAGCAGCATAATAATTAATTATTGTCGATAATTATAGTCGATAAAAACCAAATTGTAAGTAAAGATATTTTGTAAAGAAAGAGAGAAAGGAGGAAAATAATACTTCAATGCATATATTATTTAAAATACTCTCTTAGTGTATAGTGTATATATATATTGCTTAGTCATCATTCGTTGCAGAAAGAAACGCAAATGAGTTTCGTCGGTCGTTTCTAGTGTGTTCGACACTTATTACGTTGCGATTACCATCTTGATATGATTGTTTGCTAATGAAGGTGATCGTTAAGCTTTTCTTGCCAAAGAAAGTGAATATCACTCGACGAATGAAGCGCTACGCACATGGAATTTTTCTTCCACGTTCGCCTCTTCTGAAGATTAATAATTATTTTTAATCAACAATTAACTGTGATAATATCGATTTACAATATTGCAAATCTGATCGATGATGTGACCATGAAATATTCTTCTCTAACTTAATTAGCGATGCTAATATAAAATGGAGGCGTAATCGAGGATGATTTTTAATGTAATTAAATTGTATGTGTGTGTCAACGTGAATAAGACTAAAGTATTCAATCAAAGGAGAAGTACTAGAAATATTCTATGTAATAATTAATTGTGTCTTTCAACAAAATATCATATAAGTTACTTACATAACCATTGCAGAATTTTTCATGATACGCCCACATCGCCCGAACTGTTGAACGGGACTGGGTGCGTTTAGACTCCTCGTCCTCCTGTAAAATGAAAAGAAAGCAAGTGTTAAGCATGAAAAATCATCAGATACGCCAAGTAATCTCGCCAGCTTCATCGAACGGAGGTATGGTGAAAAAATACGAGTATATTCAACTCAAGACCCTGACCTTCGAAGTGATACCCTCCATTCCTTTCATTAGTCATTCTTTATGGTAAAACAAATGGCGAAAGGATCGATTTATCTTGCTTCCTCGTGTCAAAGAATAACGTATCTTTATAAATGTATTTATTTTAAAAAATATGTAAAATAAGTATTCTATTAATAAATAAGGATAAATGAATACAAAACTAATTTATTAAAAATTTATTAAAAACATATTTAACATCGCATGCCACTTTTTGTATTTGAAATGTAGTCAATTGCACACACTCCATGCACCGCAGTTGTGCTGAGTCAGGACAATTGCTAGTCCAACACTACCTATCAATAAGAACAGGTTGCAGTTATGACGCTCGTATTAGTTTTTGAATTAGTATAATTGAGTTTTTCTACTTTGTTACCTCAATGCAACTTGCGTCATATTTTTTTTATGTGTCTAACACATGTCATACAGCAAAAACAGCCACACCTGTTACGTAGGAAGATACATTCTACAACAGAACGCTTCAATTCATTAGTTTTAATTTTGTTTCACATTTCTTTACAATATACTCAAGTGTAAAATCATTGATAGCGCCGGAGTTATCGCTTCGTAATTTTATATATACTAGAACAACACAGGCGCGCGCTACGCGCGCGCCATTTACTTTCTGATCTTTAATATTTTTTAAATTATAATATATAATATATATATTAAACAGTATATTAAATACGTTAATATATAATATATGTTAAATATATTAAAAAATATTTATTAATCAAGAATTGCCAGAATATAGAGTATATAGATTCTTGTCTCTCGCGTTAAGAATTAGAAACATTTAGAATTTTAAACTCACAATCAGTGTTTCTTCTCTCTTTAACCTCGCACTGTCAAACACGAAACGAACCTCGCACGATGACATGCGTATATGCTACGCGCGAAGCAAGCTACGCACACGACACACAAGCGAGATGACCAATCGCGGAAAAGAGGCCTCAAAGCTTCGATAGAAATTAAATTCACTCAGGTAACATGTCTTTTTTAGAAAGGGGAAGGGGACTAGACATACAGATGCGCGTTACGCGCGCGTTATTTGTTTTTTTCTATTTCCAAATTGCCATCCTTCTACGGTTTGACAATAGTCCAAGTGTTCGTAAAAGTCATTTAATATATTTCGTATTCTGTCTACTTCATACTGCGAGCTGTCGTGTGACATGAATAAAATTACTTACATGCATCTTCAATACTTGACCGATAATAATATATTCCAAAGAAAATATTAAGGAAATTATTTTCATACAACTTTGTAACCTTCTTATTCACGATGACAACTATACGTATAAGTGTGACAGATATGTTAATTGTAAAATTATGCGATTTCCGCAATGACAGCTGCTCATTAAGCTGCAAATTAAGCGCAATAAGAAACCCAATAAACATCGCGGAAAAGTGTCAACAATAAAACCTCTTACACGACTTTTTAAAAAGTGGATATAAATATATATTATATATTTATATAATATATATTTATATCCACTACAATAGTTTTCAAATAAGAAGAGTTTACAAACTGTCCGAAATTCGCGCGCTCAGGCATGACACATTGCACAGTAGTGAAGGTGTTTTCAAGCATCAATTTTATTCTCAAAATTGATATAATTCTGCATCTGTTGTTGTAATTGCTTCTTATTTTTATTGTATTTATGCGTGGACTTATAATTTATACCATAATTTATATCATTTTTTCACACGATAAAAATGTACAGATCAATATCAACTAACGAATTATTTTTTTAGTCTATGATAAAATAGAATAATGTATGGTAAAATAGACTTTTTTCTATTGGCAATTCATTCAAAATCGAATTAAAGATCACTATTGGCATATCGTTTGAAACAACGCGATAAA
>NJRQ01001371.1:0-15738 GCA_003063805.1 Aphaenogaster ashmeadi
TCGACCCATGTTTATAGGGAATTTTTTGTTCAGAATTAAATTTCCTATAAAATCTCAAAGTCTGGCTGGAACGTTTGGGGCCACCCTGCATATACAGGGTGTCATTTTAATATATATTTACATGATTATGTTGATTGTTTCTTACTTTTTTAATAACAATTTCTGAGAATAGCACGCATTTTAGAGGATGTAAAAAGGATGATCTAAATATTAATTCATTTGATCGGAATACGCTCATGGAACTTATAACTCCTGACAGAACGCAAATTATAAGGTGGTAAAATAACAAAAGGCTTCTCATTTATACCTTGTCACTGCCTCACTAGGACCACAGAACGAAGAGCCGACTCTAAAGATTCCCGCAGCTACATGACTGACAATATCATCAAAATCCGAGGCCAAGACCGTTATGTCAGCGTTACGGAAGTACCCAGCTTGCACAAATCCAGCCGTCGTTAATCCGACGACTCCACCGCCAACGATAGCTACTCTCATCTTGCTTTTAGCTATATAGCGTTGTAGAAATAATTACAAACTAAAACGTATAAATGTTGAGAAAATGGCGACACCGCTTGACAATTATGTTTAAATGCTTGGGAATAACGGGCTATCCTTGTACATGATATAGACGCACAGTAAAGCTGATTAGGAGCAGTAAAGTGGTTACGACTACTTGGGTGCGGTCTACTTGTAGCGTGGCGTGTTTCAAGTTTCAACGGAAAGAACCAATGGGTGCATCCAGATGCACAACCGCTCAGTGAGCTCTTGCATCCGATTGGCATATTCCTTTAGAGCTAAAAATTTACGCCAATCAGATGCAAGTGCTCACTGAGCGCTCAGTGAGCAGTTGTGCTTCTGAATGCGCCCCCTGACTGTCATCATCGTTGAGCGTGCTTTTGCCGTGCGTGATATGCATTTTTGATAAAGCGCAGTAATACGCAGATATCGCTGCGCATTTAAAGCTTCTGCAAAAAAAACAAAAATTTTATTTTAAACATCCAATCACAGAATCGTAGAATTCAGAAGTGGAGTTGTAAAGTTTGAACTTTGTCCCAAAGTAGATAGTGTTTGAGCGAAATATCATATATGATAATAATGACAATAAATTAATATTCAACATTATGTTTAAAGGCTCTTCTATGCAAATTGCAAAATACTTTAAAATTTTCACAAAATTTATATCTGTAATTTTTCCAGATTAAAAATTTCACGACGCATAATATGTACGTCCTATTTTCGTCCATCCTAAGATGTGAAAATTTCTAGATACATAATATATGGAGAAAGACAAGTAATATATGACTACTATTTTTATGAAATCAAATTACATTTTTCCATATACTTTATCATCGTACATTAAGGTATTAAACGTTTTACAATGGTAAGAAAAGAAAGAGATCCAATTTAAAACGATATTTACCTACATTTGAGTCACGTGTATTTGTGACAAATTAATATATAATACAATGTACATACATTGCATTCTTCGAATATGTACTTATAACAAATCGTATTAACGATACATCATCGACAATAATTATTATAATTACACTATATCCATTGTGCCATTGCGATCCTTTAATACAGAGTGTCTCGGAACTAATAATACAACCGAATTTTTCGTGATAAAATAAATATTGTAAAATAATATTTCTTCATTTTTATCCGAGTTTTTGAGAAAAATGATTTTTTGAAAATTGAAAAATTAACATCATACTTTCTTAAGGTTCAACAATTTTTAGTGATTATATGTCAGCGAATTCATTTCGAGAACACTTTTATTAACATATAAATAAAAAATAACATTCTATTTACAACAAAAAAGTATAAAGTAAATTATTGAAAAGATTATACATAAAAATGTATGCAGAAAAATAATTTTTTTCAATAGAAAATATTGTATCAAACAAATATTTAAGATTTTATCGTTTAAAATGTTTTATATATATGTGAAAAAATGTATTTTTTTATTATATATCTTTTAATAATCATTCACGAGAGGAATTTGACAACATATAATACACGTATAATGACATTGAAAATAATTCAAGTTCAAAAAGCTGCAAAGATTTTATTTTCAACCTTTCATTTTTTTCATTAAGAAATCTTTTTGATTGTATCACCAGTTCAAGAGACATTCTATATATTCAACGATTCTCGATATCGAAAATATACGAAATAGATTATTAATATGAAGTTATTAAAAGTTACGGACGCAATGGATCAAGATTTGTCAGATTAAGATCACGATCTCTTGGTCGGAAAAAAACGATTATATTGCGAGAATATTTACATCAATTACTGGTATACATTCTCCGACAGCCTCTATCATGTTAACTTTATCATTATTTAGTCTCAATTTCGAGACCATTGTACAGTTTACACTTTTACAGTCCAATATGATTTCCAGCGTATAGATATTTTACTACGTTTCACGAGAAGAAAAAAATGGCTTGCTCTGGAAAATTCACAAAACCGCGAATAATGTTAGCTCAAGATTTACTGCAAGGTTGAATGGTATAATTCAACGGAGGAGGCGGAATTAAAAGAGGCAACGGAGTCGGCGGTGGTGGAGCTTGGACAGGTGTCAAGGTTGTAATTGTAGTTTGTGGTTGTTCAACCGCTCGAACTGTTGTATTGTAGATCGAAAGATAACTGGGCCAGAGATGAGGCGGCGGTGGAGAACCGGGAGGCGGCGGTGGTGGCGAACGATCGTCCATTTCGTCAGAGTCATCCATCATCATAGCCAATGGAGAAATGCGTGGTTTCTTCAACTTGATTATCTTTACCTATAAAAATGTAAGAAAGAAAACATATTTTACATAATGCAACTGGAAAATATCTATTAAATCTAAATATCTTTTTCTAAACGTGAAAGAAGACAATAACTGCATACCTTGACTTTTTTCTTTGTTTTCGGTGGTCTCGCTCTCTTTTCTTGTTTTCTGCTCTTTCGAGAGTTGTAAATTTTGTCCTTTCTCAAATCTCTGAATCCTTCGCGAAAACCTATTCCCTTGGGAGGAGGCGGTGAAGGCATGTCACCTTCGCCGCCGCTGGGACTGGTCCCCTCGCCAGGTTTTATACCATCAGCGAACTGAACTGACTTTTTGTTCCTCTTGTTCTTTTTCAGTCTTGCTACATTCGATTTACCGAATTTGGTATCAGGTCCCGCATCTTTGTCGCATTCATTATTCTTATCTATCTCTTCATCTTTGTCGCTACCATCCTTGATGTTGTCGTCCACATCCGATAAATCATCCAAGTTGCCATTGGGAATCGCGTCTCTCCTGAAAAAAATATATTTGTTCGATGACGTACAGTGCAAGCTAGATATAGTATATATTGAATTTTAATAAGATAACTTGCGCATTTTTTGCATAAAATACGATTTGCTCAATGGAGAAATTCTTAATAAATACTAATTCTATAAAAAATTCTGTAATATTTTTAGAAAATATTAACTAATGTCGACAAACCTAAATCCTGGTACAACCAAAATGCCTCTTAATGGCGGAGGTGGTAACTCTGGCCATTCCTTCTTAGTTTCGATTTCCACCGGATCTTTATTTGCATCAGCGAACGTTGTTGTTGTTTCGTCAATTTCGATTCGCTGATTAATCATTTGTAATGGTTTCTCATCATCATCATCATCCTCATCCTCATCCTCTGCTTCTTCTTCTTCTTCCTCATCATCTTCCGCTTCAGCCTCAATCTCATCTTCATCATCATCTTCTTCGTCTGCGGCAGCATCTTCATCTTCTTCTTTAACAGATGTTGCCGCCTCTTCTTCCTCTTTTATGGAATTAGCTGATGGAGATTCAGTCTCGACTTGTTCTTCTCCCTCTTTCAATGCTTTCAGGACTGATGGATCCATAACCGAGCCCTTGCGGTGGTCTAATAAGACCCCACTCGTTTGTCGCGATGTATTATTCTTTTCCAGTAATCGCAGAGCTCGTCGATTAACCCGTTCTATTCTCCTACGTTCTTTTTCTTTCCTGCGTAACCGTTTACGCTCTTCTCGTTCTTTATGGCGTGTCTCGAGTATAGCTTCGTAATTGTACACGGGTTGAACTATCTCTGCAACGCGAAGACATTTTCGAATTATAAAAATTTTTTTAAGAATGGCAAGAGTCACGTGCAAGCAACAGACTTATATACATACTTTGTGGCTGGACTTCGTTCCTTGAGAACGCTGCTGTTGTCGCGGGGGGAATCGGGACTGGCACAGGGACAGGTACTGGCAATGACAGTGGCAATGGAGCGGCAGGTGACCTAGTCGCGACGGTGGCAAGAGTATTCGTCGCGGCGGGTAAGGCTGGTGGCACGGGCAAAGGAACCGGGACGGGGACAGGTACAGACATAGGAACCGAAGGCGCCGAGGGCGAAAGTGCTGGGACTGCTGAAGAATACAAAACCCCACCGCTTGATTGATCTGTAGTCGACGACGACGACGACTGGCCGGTGTTGCCGCCGCCGCCGCCACTACTGCTGCTCCAATCTAATGACGTAGGTACTACTTGGAGAACGTTACCTACGCGAACTACCTGACTGGACCCGGCTCGCACAGGCGGAATTGCGACTGCAGCTGGTACTTCCCGACGTGCCGATTGTACTCCATTGAAATCAGCAGGGACCACTTGTAACACATTTCCAACCTTAAAAAACATAAATGATATTTAATATAAATTTACTCGTTTTAATAAATATAACGAGAAAATATAGTAATATCCTAAGTGTGAAATACTTGTACAACTGTAGGCTGCTGTCTATACATCATCTGTTGCTGTTGTTGCGGAGGAGGAGATGGATACGCGATAACGTTGGGATTGAAATTAGAATATTCTGAAACTACACCAGTAGAATCCTTGCTGTGTTGCTTTTTAATACCTAATTCTAATTCTAATCTGTAAAGAACATATTAGAAATGTGGTTATTCTATTATATAGTGCTCATTATAGTTGATTATTCTAAATAATATGATATGATATAATCTTACAGAATAATATAAATATAACAAATAAAATAGAATAAAAAATTGAATAATATATATAAATTGAGTTCTCTTAAAACAATGTGGGTTAGGAAGGATCTGATGCAAATCCTTACCTATCGTCAAGAGATAAACGTTTCGGGGAGCTCGTAGAAGACTCATCTATACAAGGAGGATAAGTCAAATTGTTCTCTGTATAATAATATTCGTTTCCACCTTCAATCTCATTTGAATATTGGAAGTTCGCAACTGCGTCCATATTGCTGTTAATACCCATTTCTGAGTCTAAGATGCTCGTTCCCGGTATAATCCCCGACTGAACAATAGTTTCTATACGCCTACCCCTTTCGGCACAAACATTAAAATTTTTGTTTTCGTCGTCGTCCTTCCTTTCCCTTCCTATTTCGTTTAGTCTATCCCTCCCAGGTGAAGGAGATCTATATTCAAAATTGGCCATTTATCCGTAGGTAAGGGATATATCAAAATTTATTCAAATTGAATCAAATTCTACCTGGAAGATCGTAATTCAGACATTCTGAATACATGTTCCGGGCTTCTTAATCTTGACATAGAAGCAGATTTCCCTCTCGATCTTGTATCCAACGGAGATCTGCTCCTCGATCTCGATTGCGATCTCATCCTCGGTCTTGACCTTGATGTCGATCTAGAACGCGATTCCGACCTCGATCTAGATCGCGATCTTAATGGTGACCAAGATTTTGAGCGTGATCTAGATTTTCGTCGAAATCGTTCTGGAGCTTGACGCACAGGTGAGTACCTTGATCGCGGTGGTGTCCGATTTCGTAATCTATGTCCTAGATGCCCGTGACGATTCAAATCCGAAGGGTCTTTGTCTTTCTCCCATTGTCGTTCCCTTCTTGTATTAGATCTGTTTGGATTGAATGGAAAACATTAAATGCTTCGACTGTTTGCAAATAAATGAAATTATAGACTTAATGTTTATATACGGATTACACTAAAATCATCAACAAAGATTTCACAAGAAGAATATTTTATCAATATCATTTCGTCAAATCTACTCAACATATGCAGAAGTATGTAAATACCTCCTTCTATATTTTGACACTGATTGAGGTGAAGATTGTATCATATCCCTTTCCAGACTTCCCTCTCTATAATATGTACGATCATCATATTCAAGAGGTAAATCCTGTCCAACAGTGTAAGAATCTATAGATTCGTTACCATCTCGTAAAATATTGCTGCTTTCATATTGCCAAAACGTATGATCCATTTCTTCTGTGTGAAATCTAAACAATGTTTATTATACAAATAATAATTAGAGCAAGATCGCGATATGTATAACAAAATTAAAATCGAGAAGCAGCCAATGACGGTCATAGCGGATCTTAGTACTCAAATAATATTTATGTGTGATTTTTATATACATTTGCGAATTCCATAGACTGCTGGTTATTATATATTCATAATCTCAATTTCATTGTAACATAATTATAAAGAATATAGTTTAATACTCCGTATTTTCTATTGTCATCTTCATTACAAATTATTAATAAATGTAAAGTAATATATAAAAAGTTCAGACACACATAAATATAATATTCAAGTGAATATTTTATGATAATACCTATTATCTCTATATTTTTCAGATTCCATTGTTCTTTCCCTCAAAATCTCCATTGGGTCATATGATCTAATATCTTTCTCATGATCTCTATCTATATTGTCATGTCTTCTTCTACCCCAGTCATCACGACTACTCTTTGAAGATGCAATGCCATGCTTTTTAAAATTATCTGTAAATAAATTAATAATATCCAATGTTATATAGAGTAAAACAGTTTATACAAAGAAATCACAATCACTATAAACTTTTTTACCTTCATTGTAATTGAAACGTGGTGGAGATCGCGTGTATCTTTCTTTCCTTTCATCTATTCTCAACCTATTTGATCGCTCATCATCATATCTTTCTCTTTTTTTATCTCTATCTCGCATACTGTTAGTAGCTTCGTCTTTCCTCTTTGGACTTTTACTGCGACTTCTGCTCCAGCTATGACGAGAACTTCCACTTCCGCTTCCTTGTCGTTCCCACGAGGCATATGGACTTCCACTCCTTCTTCTTCTTCCTCGTCCTAAAGGGCTTGACCTTCTCCTGTCTGCAAAATCTGCTTTGGAACTTCTGGCGTCCCTTCTGTCAGGCTTTTCTGCATCGTCAGATTTCCTTTCCTTCTTGTCTTTATCATGCGAATATCGCTTCTCACTCTCTTTCCTGCTAGGACTTCTCTTCCTGTGTTCCCGGACGGGAGATTGTACGTTCGACGGAGCATTAGTATCACTTAGATTTCGATTAGTCCTATATCTCTTTACATCATCGTTCTTGCTTTCTTTGTCGTAGTTCTCAGATTGTTCAGATCGAACAGAAATCGCCTTCTCCGATGCCGGGGATCTCGATTGTCGTGTCGCTATTACTGACGATTTGGAAACCACGGAAAATTCAGTTGTATCTAATAATGCATTATCGGTTCCGCTATTACTCGCTGTGCTATATCTCTGTTCAAAATGGTTTGCTTGCTCTTCGCTTGGATATTCTTTGATATCACTTTTTAATGCGTGTGATTCTAACAACTTCTTTTGTATTGTCAACAAGGCGGCTGCGTGTTGAGCAGGATCTTGTAACGGTGTTTCCAAGACACGTTTTGGTTTTACTTGTTCGTTAGTACGACGAATCAAGAGCTGCTTAGGAATGAGTTTAAGTGCGTTCTTTCCTTCACTCGCTTCATCATCTTTCGTGTGTGTTGCTGAGCTTACATTGGAACTTGCAGCATGCTGTTTGTTACACGACTTCTCCAAGCCATATTCTGCAAAAATATCCATATGTCCTGAGATATGTACCTTTGGGCATGATTCATTCATTGAACTGTCGTCAAACAAATTATCAGCTGTTTTAATATCGAAATTATGAGCGGAGTCCTTATCCTCCAGTTGTACTTTGTTTACAATATTTTCTATCTTTTCATTTGACACATGTTTAGTATCGCGTGGTTTTATTAATTGTAAAGGTATTCCAGACATAGGAATTGACAATTCGTCTGCTGTAATTAACATCTCTTTCTTTCTTTTCTCACGAAGCAGAGAATTACAAGAGCTGCTCCCATTAGACACTTCTACATCCTACAAAACAAAAGACATAGTTATTAAATAAGGGATACGGATGTATTCTTACTGGAAATATCATATTAACGATATTGAAAGAAATATATACTGGAAATATCATATCAATGACATTTCCAGTAAAACTACATCTTAAAAAGAATATATCCAAAAAAGTTAGCCCAACAAGTTATATAAAATTATATTAAAATTATGGATGAAAATTTCATCGACAATATTTTCCTTGATATTTCATACTTTCAATAATCTGTATGTTTTAACTCGGAGTATAAAAAAAGGATGTTTCATAATATGAGATCTATTACAGGGATTGATTCTACATTTGAAAATATAGAGTATGGATGGAAAATCTAAAACGATTATTGACTTACATATTGCGCGATCTGATCGTAAACTGTTCAATTGTTATTTAATTTTGCATTTGAACGGTTACCTACATCTCGTTTGGTCTTTGTTTTTTTTTTTGCACTATCAACGTATTTATTGCAATCTACTGCGAAACCATTTTAACAGAAAACAATTTCAAAAAATTTAACATATATTTAACATATATTCTTTAACATTGTTTCCAGGTTATATTGGATTTTACGTTCTGGCAATCTGGTTATCTTCACAAAAGTTTCTCAAAATAAGAGAGAAAATTAACTAGATTAAATATTTGCTAGAAATATTGACAATACTAAAATACTTTATATTGATCTGGTTAATTAACGACGTAGGCAATCAAATGTCATTCTAAAAAGGTCATCAAAATTTAGTGAAAAAGTAACGAAAATTATAATGACTCCTTACTTTTTGAATAACGATAACGATAATTACTTTTTTCAATGGGTAACGAGTAATGGTAATGAGTTACTTTTTTTCAATGAGTAATAAGTAACGGTAACAAGTTACTTTTCAAAAGTAACTTTTTTCAATCCTAATAACCAGATACATGTTTTGCCAGAATATAAAAACTCGATATAATTCGGAAAAGAGATCAAATAGAACATATATTTACATGAATCTTTCTAATTGTTTTCAAATACAGAATCCATCCCTATAATAAGGGTCCTACATACCAAATTGGATTTAGACCAAGCTAGCAAGGATAAACAATCACAAACATTTATAATGAACGTAAATGAGCATAATGAATACTTTTTCTTTGATATCAACAAGAGATATAACATATTTGTGGATATATTTGAGCTATCATTTTCATGGCGCCATCCACACTCATAAAAGCAGATTTGTTTATAATTGTTCATTCATTTCCTGCTTGTTTAGTCTGAACCTATCTTTCTAGATATAGTTAAGTTTGTCGAAAGCAGATCTTGCCAAGTATTTGCTACAAAAAAGGATGTTAAAAAAGGGCCGATTTTTGCCCAAAAAGGTATAAGTAAAATGAAGTGTTTTATATAGATTTTGACTTCCTGAATACGATAAAATTCTTAAAAAGTTCATGGTGCTTGGGAAACATCTTGAAAACTAAGCAAGGAAATTTCCATAAATACACCATGTTCTTGCTCAATTTTCAAGGTGTTTCCCCAAGTACCACGAACTTTCTAAGAATTTTATCGTATTCAGGCCAAAATCGATATAAAACACTATTCATTTTACTTATACCTTTTTGGATAAAAATCGGCCCTTTTTTAACATTCTCCTTTGTCAGCAGAATGTTTACAGATTTAATGCAGGCTCTGATATATCACATTCTATCAACCGAATGCTAACAGAAGTATAATAGAACCTACTAACACAATCAGACAGCAGATTGCAAAAACCGAGCAGAATCTGTTGATATAACTGACGGCAGATTGGCAGCAGAAACCGAACAGGATCTGTGCTGTCATTAAATATAATAATTGCAGGACTATTGCTATAAGCAGTGTCCATCTCTTGCATGTAAAATTTGTCGTGTTCTTTATATAACCGAAGCTTGGACATGTCATAATTATTTATGCATTCTTTATGTGTGTACTTAATGCAAGACAAAATTGTCTTTGCCAAGGAAACTAACGAGCATAATATTTAGAAAATGGTCGCTGGTACAGAGAACAAGAGCCATGTGATACACTTTATATATATATATATATATATATATATATATATATATATATAAAGTAAAGTTATTATTATTATTATATATATATTCTTCGTTAAAAAGTAAATTTTCTAATATAATTAAAACAAATTACTTTGTTGACTCGTTAACATACAAATGTAATTAATGTAATTAATCAATGGTCAGTACACGAACCTGGTACGCGGTTGTACATGCGATAAATTAAATTCAAAGAAATAAATCTTTATAATGTAATAGTAATATCCTATCTCCAAAACCCATTTCGATCTCTACTGAAATCCTCTTCAGTTAGTGACCTATGATAGACTGATTTTTTTCTATATTTTTTTTCTACGTATAAATTTTCTACCATATACATGTATATATATTTTATAGAAAATTTACTTTTTAATAAAAAATATATTAATTTCTCTGTTAATAAAACAGTATAAAATTATTCCATCTTAAAATAAAAAATAAAAAAGGAGTAAAAGCGCTATTTTTAAAGACCTTTCAATACTAATGACGTCACGATTTAAATGGCTACAAATCAGAAGTCTGCTCGGTTTCTGCTGTCTATCTGACATCAAACTGCGCTGCGCAAATCCTGCCCTGTTTCTGTCGCTAATCTGCCATCAGGTTATGTCAGCAGACTCTACTCTTTCTGCTAATAATCTACTGTCAGATTCTTTCAGTAGTTTCTACCGACAAAACACGAGCTTAATGCGGACACAAATGTGGTACTAGATCTGTTGCATTTTTCTGATCAAATTTGTTACCAATCTGTTGGCATACTTCGGACAGTTTGCTTACTGGGTTTATGGGACATCCTGTGTAAGATCATTTTGTATAGGTGAATAAAAATACCTACCTGAGATTTTTGAGAAAGTGCTGGAGAGCTAGGACTGTATAGTTCTATGGTTTTCTCTTTGAGCTCCACATTCGACTCCAAAATTTCTTTATATTGATCTTTAGTTTGATGCTCCTTGATGGATGTAAGCTGCTCTTCATTTGTTTTCGCAGAAATTAAATGTTTCATTGATGCATCTTTCTTTGCTTGTACAGGTCTGATTGCCACTTCTTCCGATGCCCATGATCTTTCCAATGATTCCCTACTCTGTGATTTTCTATGATAAAAATCTATCAGATCAGATTTACTAGAGCTTTCCGAACAATCCGTACGAAATTCTCCTTTCTTTGTTTTTTCAAATTCTTGTTCACACTTATTAATCTTGGACCAATCAGCATATTCTTCCTCCCATATATCTTTAACTTCTGATTTTTCTTCTGATTGAGAACCCATATCCCAACGACTTTTTTTAACTCGTTTAGAACCTGATTTTATGGTTAACTTATTCGCATCCTCTTTCATATTTTTCGTTTCATCTGTTTTAATCCACTCTTTCTCTATTACGACAATATCGTTAACCTTACGAGCTTCTATTTCTTCAATATTCTTACGAAAAAGAGATTCTTCTTCTATATCCCAATCATCTGTTTTACGCTTGCTTTTCTGTTCCAAAAGCATCATCTCTTCTCTTTCACCTTCTTCTTGCTCTTCCTCCCATATTCTTATTGCACACAAACGTTCCTGCTTCTTTTTCATTTCTCTTACACTTTCCTTTTCTATTGCAATGTAGGTATCCGTTTTCTTATCATACCTAACTTCTTTCTCTATTTTTTTCAATGAACTTTGATTGTTTTTTCGTTTATTTACAATTAGATCTGATATTGCTTCCAAACTATCCACTTCCCATTCATCCGCTAGAAGCTGCTTTTGACATACCTCTTTTTCGAGTTGTGTCAGGGATGGCACATTTAATGTGTCAAAATCTGTTTCTCCCCATTTCTCCTTTTTCTGCTTTCCCAACTTTTTCAAGTATTTAGCTTCGTTTTGTATTTGTTGAGTAATACGCTCACCTTCCCTTTCCCAGTTTGCAAGAAACTCAGTGCTATTTCTAATATCTTTTTCTCTCCTTTTTTTCTTTTTTGCTTCAACTTCCTCATCTGATCTTGCTTTACCTTCATGAATCCTTTCTTCATTGACTTTAGATGATCTATCTTTGTCTTGCTCATTATCTCGACTATGCTTCCTTTTCCTTCGATATTTATCTTTTTCCGAGCCATCCACTTTTTCCAATTCTCTAATACGATCTTGACTCGAGGTATCACCATCATTTTGTTGCACTGTCATCATAGAATCCATTTCCCATTGTTCCATGAAACTTTCATCAGACTTACTTTCTTTTCTTTCTTTTTTTTGTTTCAAACATTCATTGCCATCTTCACTTATATCAGCAATAGTTTTTTTTGTTGATATAACTTGATCAGTTCTCTTTCTGTCTTCACTTGCTGCTTCTTCTTTTATCTTCCTTACTGGAGTCACCGAATGCAATGCAATCTTTGTTCCATCTGATGATGAAGCCATTACAGGAGACTTCAAAATTACCTTGCTTATATCTCCATTATTAATAGATTTGGTTTCTATTGTCTTCTTCTTGGATTTTTTTTTCTTCTTCGTATATTCATCTGAATCACTGCTGTTGGAATCAGTGCTCATCTTTCTTCTTCGCTTTTTTTTTATTCGCGCAGTGCGTCTCGCCTTTTTTCTTTTCTTTCCAACTTTCTTTTTCTTCCGCTTTCTTTTCCTTTTTTCTTCCGAACTACTGGAGTCGCTACTACTGCTGCTACTGTCCGTGCTATCTGAATCAGAAGAAGATGAGTTACTCAGTACTTTCCGTTTGCGTTTTCTTTTTTTCTTTTCCTTTTCTGAATCTGAAGAAATGGTACTACTAGATGAATCACTGCTAGATGTTATTTTCTTTTGTTTCTTCTTCTTCTTCACTTCTCTAGATTCAGTATTCTCGTCACTTAATCGTTCAACTTTGATTCTAACATTCTCCCAATCACTTGG
Source organism: Aphaenogaster ashmeadi (assembly GCA_003063805.1). Taxonomy (NCBI): domain Eukaryota; kingdom Metazoa; phylum Arthropoda; class Insecta; order Hymenoptera; family Formicidae; genus Aphaenogaster; species Aphaenogaster ashmeadi. The sequence continues at coordinate 13,108 of NJRQ01001371.1, forward strand.
TACTGATTTGGAATCCTCGTCATTTTCATTTGTACATTCAATTTGTACATTATTCTCATTAATTTGTATTTGACAATCCGTTGACAGAGTGGATTCCTCACATTCTGTACTCTTCATTGATCCTTCTAAAGTTTGTAGTTTATCTTTTTTCTCAAATTTCTCTTTTAACGGTATTTCCATGTTTGTGTTATCTTCAGTTAAATTAGATTCTATATTGAATTCATGATAGCTATGTGGAGAAGTAGATTTAACAGAATTTTTCTTTGGAGAATATTCTTTAGTTGCATCGGTTGTAGTGCATACCATCTTCATAAATTGTTCATATTCTGAAGCTAGCTTTTCATTTCCAGGTTGTAATAAAGAAGATGTCGAAGCTTCATCATTTGTTGTCATATTTTCGATAGTTTTTTCACTAGATTCATTATCTTCTTTAACGCCTTCAGCGTTGTTATCAACTTTGTCTTCATCCGTTACACTAGAAGATGTGGAACATCTCTCTTCTTTTAAAACAGAAGATGAACTATTATTATATCACAGATTTTATATATATATATATATATATATAACATCTATATTATATACATCATCTTTATTGTAAAAAATCACTTACGTTGATTCACAGAAGCATGCAGTTTGTTTATTGGTTTTTCAATCTCTTCTTTCGCTACACTGATAGATGACGTTTCCTCATCTTCACTGTCCCACTTTGATTTAGGAAGCTGTACAGTCATCTGCCACTTGGAATCTTTATGACTTTTAATTGTATTTATTTGTTGATACCAATTACGCTTCTGCTGCACTGTGTCTTCTGTATCAATCCTGTAATTAGAAGGATCTGGATAGGTAAAAAAAGATTTGGATAAAAAGGATATTACAATATACCTTTGTGGTGAAGATGCCGCGCATATGTCTCGTATCTTCTCGCGACGTTCAGGAGTGACGATCTGTAGAAGTTGCGAAATGCCTAACAAAAGAGAAGTGCGCGGATTTTCACAATATAATAATTGAAGTCCCCTTGCTCGTTTTGTCAACTTAATCGATTCAGGTGGATACTTTTTGGGTCCATCAAGTCCCTCAGCTATCAATGCTTGACGTTTTAGACGGTGATTACTTAACATCAACATCTGTTCAAGATAACGTGTATAATCTTGTGTTGTTCTGAAATAGATCATACACAAATATGCATACATATATAGATATATATGTAAAATCTCAAATTTTACTTCCAAAATTTTACAAATATACTGTACCTGATTTTTACAGATCGTTCTGAATTATCACGTCTTCTAAGATGAATGATATCATCGAGAGTTAAACCAGATTTTCGTACTTCCGCCCATGAGTTACTTTTTAATAACATCTTTTCTTTCAATTTGTCTTTGTCTTTTTCTTTTTTATCTTTACCTTCTACTTCTATTTCCAACATATCATTTCGCCTCTCTTTCATATTTTCTTTCCTATTCTTTGTTCCTTCGGTTTTTTCTTTTGTCTCGTCTTGTTTTTCTTTTTCAATTTCTTTTTTATCCTTTCCTTCTTCCTTCTTGTCACGATTTGCATCTGTCTTACTATTATCTCGTTTATCTTTGTCTTTCCTTTTCTTATCCTTCTTATGTTTTTCTTTATCTTGAGATGATTTTTGCGTAAAACGTTCTATACTTCCATTTCGATCTTTAACATCCTGATTTGAACAATCTCTATCAATTTTGTCACGGTGTCGATGCCTTGTAAAAGTGATTAACTTTAATAGTTACCAGATTATAGAAAAGAATAATAGAGAGAAAAAAATATATCTACATATATAAAATTATTAGAAAAAATATATATTATTATTAAAATGCTACCTTTCTGAATATTTTCGGTCCATTGATCTACTTTTACGATCGTCGTTCATTCTTTCATGTTTATTTTTGCCTTTCGTATGTCTTGTACTTTCAAATAAACCAGATGTATTCTTGCCAGTATGATTTTCGTCTTCCATACTTGCTACAAAAAAATTTGTATCATTGAACATCTGATATTACAGTCATAGTTGTATAAAAACAATACCTGCAGCCATAGCTTCTGCGAGTAACATTTTACTTTTAGATTCTTCCCTTCGAATTTCTTCAATAGCCAGAATTTTTTCCTCTATAAAATTATATGATGACTATAAATTATAATTTCTATAGTACCAGTTAGAAACAAATTTATAAATCTTATAATTTTCATACTATTGTATCACATTATTGTATCTTATTTAAATATTATATAAATATTAAATTATAAATATTGTAAATATTAAATATTATCAACATCATTGACAAAAAAAAGAATTTAAATGCTTATTCCTACTAATCCTAAAATTAGACATAGAAATCTAGAAAAGTCAACTAAAATTTCAAGTTCTTAATATTCTTAACAATTACAAATTTTGAAGTTGATATTATATTATGTAAAAAAAAGTTACAAGTCTGAAAATTAACCATAATGTGATATTGAATGTTTATGAATTATACACTATATAAAGAATCTCTCTGGGTCTCTTAGTCTAGATGTATAATCTATGTTGTAGAACATAAATCAGAGTTATGTAATTAAATTCGACCTGACTGGTCAGATATATTTAATATAATACGACGTTTCGACCACAGA
>NJRQ01001377.1:6290-24759 GCA_003063805.1 Aphaenogaster ashmeadi
TATTGCTGGATTCACACTGCATCCGACGTCCGACGTACGAAGTCCGATATCCAATAGGAGAGTTTGTTTTCTAGAGACTTTTTTAACTAGCGATATTAAAATTTCCGAATTTCCGACTGTCATGGGACAGCTCCCTCAGTCGGTAATAAACTATCGGACACTTTTAGTACGGAACGCTTCCAATCTAGTACGTTTTATAATCCTGGATAGTACGAAGCGAAATTTCGGACTGGCAATCTGTGTATCAATAATCATAGCTCCGTTTAATGACGTAGAGCTGCCATATTTTTTCTGCGTAGGGCCTGTTAGGGGGTCAATCGAATTGTTGGTGTTCGGTGATGGCTGTACGAGATGGTTTGTGATAACCAAATGGAGCGCGTAATAAACGATTGAAGAAGAGATTGAAAACAGGGCGCGTCGTTTTGGCAGGTATACTCGTGTCGATAAAACGGTTACTTGAAATTGGCGTGGGTGAAGCCTCTCGCTCGAAACAGCTTCCTCCGCTGTAGGGAAACTTTACGTCACGAGTTCGCTCGCGAATGGCAATGTGGCGTGTCGTGACGAGGTTATAAACCTGAAATTTAGGACGATATACGATCGCTTGCAACGAATTTAACATCCTTAGACAACGTTTGACGAGAGTGTGACATCGCGTCGCACGGTACCATCGTGTCGCGCCGCGAAACGTCCTTTTGCGATTTTGTCAAATTCCACATTCCATTCGCGAGTGCGGTACCTATCTCGGTGCACTATTTTTACCTCCGCGCTTTTTTATTTAGACGCATTTCTCTTGGTGCACGTTTTCGCCGAATATTTTAGCTATCTTTATAACAGTTACGTAATTTCCAACGTGAATGATTCCGGTACGATGACCGAGAGCGAGAAAAATGAAACTGAACTGGAGTGTTCCGTGCGTATTGGTGCATATCGGTAGTCGCATTTACATTTCGTGATACGAAAAAGATGAAGAGGATGAGAAGGAACAATCGATTTATTCCACACATCTCTTTCGTATTGACGAATTGAATTTCTTCAAACTTTAATATTTTCCCTGGAAATCTAATATTTCCGAAGCAAAATAAAGTTTTCAAATTGTCGGGATAATAGGATGTGCGGCTACCCTTGCGAAAGAAAGAGTTTATACTTTTACGTAATCCATTTTCCCATTTTAGTTATTTTTCCATTTTTTCTAAAACTTTTTATTTTTACCTTTTCTTATCTTCATATTATTTTTTTCTGCCTTCATGTTTAATTATCTTTATTGCTTCTATATAATTTTTGATCTGTAACGAAAATACAACTGTAAAGATAAATGTAAAAATAAGGGATTGAGTTACTTTGCAATTATTTTGAGAAGAGTAACTTGATAAAGAACCTCTTGTTATAATTAGAATATATTTTTATATATTTTTTGTAAAAGAGTTGCTGTATAGACAAATTGTTTGATCTATATGTGACTCCACGTGTGTATGAAAGATAGTTACGTCGAGTGATCTTAGCTAATATATGTACCATTGAAGAAACCATTTGTACATTACAGGAACTTTATCGAGACGTAACAATGTGGTGTAAGGAGGTAAAGACGAGTAACGACAATGGAAATGTCAGCTTTAAATTGTGGTAAAAAACAGCCTTATCGACAAAGCGACATGTCAGATTCGTCGCGGTATCTTTATGGCCATCTTCCTCCTGATATTATGCCGAAAGGATTTCCCAACAATGGTAACGACACAGCGGTTACATATCACGCGAGATACAATTTTATATGTGCTTTTCTGAAAGATTGCTAGATTTTGCATAGATAGGTGTACGCTTGTGCTCACACAGCACATATATGTATATATATTCTTACTTTTTTCCATATATATATATATATATATATATATATATATATACTCGATTTAGAAATGTGCTGTTTAGGCATAGGAGGAAAATTATACCGACTAGAAGGCCTGTTTATCGGCGGTTCTGCTCAGGATGGACGAACAGGTCACACCGTTTCGATCGAGACGCTTATCGATGTTTTGCTCGTGCTGTATGATGAATGCTGCAATTCTTCGTTACGCCGTGAAAAGACTGTTTCTGATTTTATTGAGTTTGGTAAGTGATTGCTCTCTTTTGGATGCTCGGCGAAATAATAACTGTGCCTCGATTCTTAATCTAATATCGAGTGGCTATCGCATGCACGTAGGTTACACTGTTGTTGGTTCTTTTTGCAGTGAAACCGATAACTTCGTGCATCAAGGGTTTGCAGTTGACGCGGGAGGACTTTGAAATCGTCAAAGTCATTGGGAGAGGTGCTTTCGGGGAAGTATGCGTCGTAAGAATGCGCGGCTCGGACAAAGTGTTTGCTATGAAGATTTTGAACAAATGGGAGATGTTGAAACGTGCTGAAACTGCGTGCTTTAGGGAAGAGAGAGATGTATTGGTGTATGGTGATCGCAGATGGATCACGAATCTGCATTATGCCTTTCAAGATGACAATAACTTGGTAATCTCACCTTGCATTGTGTACTTGATGGAAAATATTGATGGCTTCGACCGATTTTGACGATTATCTGATTATTGTTTTTATGTATATTATTGCGTTTCCTCAGTATCTGGTCATGGATTACTATTGCGGTGGAGATTTATTGACGTTACTGAGCAAATTCGAGGATCGTCTACCCGAGGATATGGCTCGATTTTACATAGCCGAGATGGTGCTAGCTATAGGTTCTATACATGACTTGCGCTATGTACATCGTGACATTAAACCCGATAATGTCTTACTGGACGCGAATGGTCATATCAGATTAGCTGACTTTGGCTCTTGCTTACGACTGTTCGAGGATGGTACGGTGCAAAGTAACGTTGCTGTTGGTACCCCGGACTACATTTCACCAGAGATATTAAGGGTAATTCTATTCTACGTAATACACACGTTCCAATAGGTACATATGCTACTTTGATCTTTCTCCCTTACCTTTCGCATATGTGCCATGTTACGTATCGTATTTGTATTATTTTACGTGCGTACTTGTTAGGCGATGGAGGATGGTCAAGGACAATACGGTCCTGAATGTGACTGGTGGTCTCTTGGAGTATGTATGTACGAGATGCTGTATGGTGAAACACCTTTTTACGCGGAATCTCTAGTCGAGACTTATGGGAAAATTATGAATCACAAGGTAACATTCTCGAATTTGTATAGGTATTTTCGTTCGATTGACACGAATTGACACGTTTTCTTTTTATAGAATTGTTTTGACTTTCCTACGGACGCTATGTACGATGTTTCTGAAGAAGCCAAAGATCTCATGCGGAAACTGATTTGCAGCTCTGAATTTAGACTAGGCCAAAACGGAATTGATGACTTCAAGGTAATTTAGTAATTTTCGCTGCGATAATTATGGCGACCCATTTTACGTTCTAATACTCATATCTTTTAAAATGCAGAAGCATCCTTGGTTTGACGGAGTCGATTGGGATACGCTCAGAGATAGCACTGCGCCGTACATTCCTGAAGTTTCGTCACCCAGTGACACATCAAACTTTGACGTTGATGATACCGATGTTCGCACTTCCGATGCTGTTCCACCAGCCGCGAATTCTGCCTTTTCCGCGCTTCATTTACCATTTGTTGGTTTTAGTTTTACGCAAGGGAGGTACGAAACGTATCTTTTCGTTCTGTTATATATTTATGCTATATATTTACACCCACGTCAGCGTGCGACGCCCACGAACATTAATACTCCGTTATTTCTTTGAATTTCACGATGCAAGAAGATGCTTTATAGAAGCAAGAATCACTTGATTCAACTGATAAGTAGCATTGATAAAGCAAATGTGATACGGTGAAAAATGTGCTTGCATCAGGTTGAATCTGTTGTCTTAAAGGTTTTCGCATTTCCCTTACTCAAGTATTAGCTTTTTCACATGCCTTTTATATCTCTTGTATTACGCTGATCTCGCTAGCTAGCCCGATCCAATATTTTTGCTTGATACAAACATCAATGTCAAACCGATTCGAACCTAAAAGTAAATAAGGGCTATTGCTTTTGACGTAGTGATAATATCCTCGGCATAATTACGACGTCACTCGCAAGGCAATCGTGTCGTTTCTTTCGCGCTCATTGAACGAGAGTGATCGCCATATCCCGGCGATGCACTATAGAATAGTGCACACGAATCGAGTCGATTATCGTCGCTATACGTCCAATTGATCGACTTTTATCAGTAGTATACTTACCTATGTCTTTGGTTTTTAACATTACAGTTGCATATCGGATCTGGGTTGTATTTCTGCCCTATCTCAGACAGACAAACGTATGCAAATACTCGAGGAAGAAAACGCACGATTGATACAAACTATTGACGATATGAAGAATCAATCGAGTATGAGTCATTCTTCGCCTGGTATCTCGCCGGATTCTAATAATGCGACCAGAAAACTTCAAGACGAAATAAATACGCTTACTAAACGCAATTGTGGTAATATATAGGTTTAAACTGCCGTAATCCATATGTGTATGTGCGTGCGTGCGTGTGTGTGTCACAGCGTTAACGTAAGATTTGTTTCTTCTGTACAGAGTTGGAATCGCAATTGAAATCTATGGATGTTCCACGCGAATTACGAACTTTAGATAATGGTGATATGACGAAATTCCGGGAACTCGAAAAGCTAGTTCGATGTCTACGCTCGGAAAAGGAAGAAGCTATCAAGGACAAGTTGGATGCACAGGAGAAACTTAAGCTTCAAGACAAGGAGTTGAAGGACGCGCTTACGCAACGTAAACTCGCGATGGCGGAATATACAGAAGTGTCTGATAAATTATCCGAACTGCGGCAACAGAAGCAAAAGTTATCGAGGCAGGTTCGAGACAAAGAGGAAGAGCTAGAAGTTGCGATGCAGAAGGTCGATACTTTACGCCATGATATTCGAAAAGCTGAGAAACTGCGTAGAGAGTTGGAGAATAGAATTGATGAAGCGATGGCGGAGACTAGCAAAGAAAGAAAATTGAGAGAACGCAGCGAGGAATATTGCAAGCAGATGCAAGAGGAGACGGAGAAAATCAGACAACGTTCTCTTGGAAACGACACCAGTGCGAATCACGCTTTGGCCACTCAGGAGATTAATAGATTAAAAGCGGAAGTTGAAAAGCTTGAGGTTCAGTATAACGAAAACTTGACTCAGCAACAAAGCAGATTTAACCTCGAGATTCGAAGTCTGCAAGAACAATTGCACGAAGCGGAAACTAGAAGAGAACTGTTGGAGAGAGAGGTGCAACTCACCAAGGAGAAGTTGGATGCTGCGAGATTGGAAAATATCACCGATAGCGAAGAAACTATAAACGAATTAAATAGACGTCACGAAAGAGAAAAGATTATGTTGGTTGAAGAAAATAAGAAGCTTGTGTTGGAACTCAGTGCCCTCACTGACAGCGTTAATAGATTACAAGGTGAAAGAAGACAGTTGGAAGACGAATACGAAGAGTTGAGGAACAAGAAAGAAGCCATCGCGCAGTGGGAGGCTCAGATTACCGAAATTATTCAGTGGGTATCGGATGAGAAAGATGCTCGTGGATACTTGCAGGTATATTTACATTTTGATTATTTATCCTTAACGAATATCTATATTATTATCCGTCGAGACAGTGACATGTACAGTCGCACGTCTCTCGGATGCCAACGGAACGGATAACAACTTGAATTATAGAGATTTTCGACTTATCGAATATTTCGAGTCATAGAGGTACGAAGTATAGGAAGTGAATAAAAATTCAAATTATAGAGATTTTCGAGTTAACGAGGTTCAAGTTAGAGTGGTTCGATTGTAGATATCTCGAGGAAAATTTTTGCTAGCCTATTCACAAGGAGAGAAAATTGTTATTTATTCTTATTACAGGCCTTGGCTACAAAAATGACAGAGGAATTGGAATTCTTAAAACACTCCGGTGGAGTTGGTGGTGTTGGAAGTGGAACCACTATGGCGGATAAAAATTGGCGAAATCGTCGATCGCAGAAGCTCGATAAGATGGAACTTTTGAATTTGCAAAGCTCCTTGCAAAGTGAAATACAAGCGAAGCAAGCAATTTCAGAGGAACTCACCAAGACTCGCTCGGATTTGATAGCCGCACAAAAGTAATTTTCATTGATGAAGAATTGACGAAGGAAAAATAATTGCGCAAGTTGCAAACGAAAAACGACAACGAATTAAATACTTTTGTTCTCATCTTTCTTTTTTTTTTCTTTTTATTTTATTTCTTTTTATTTTTTTTTTCAGAGAATTGAGGGATTTCAAGCAGCGATTAGATACCATGTCGCACGAATTGAAGCGGAAAGATATGCAAGTAAAAGAGTTGCAAGCTCGTCTCGATACCGGGGATGGCTGTAAGTACACTTTAATTGACAATCTGGAAAGCGAGAAATGCACAAAAGTCCGTTCATTACATTGCTATGGAAATATTGCGTCTACACTTGTTATGCAAGTCGCAGCTGTACATGTCATATAATTGATTTGTACATGTGTTGATTTCTATACAAGCGTTGAACCTGTTTTAAATTCTGGTCTTGTACCATAAAGATGTTGCTGATGTGTGCGTGTGTGTGTGTATGTATGCATGTGTATTTGTGTATACACGTATACACACACACGTACGTGCGCGCACATACCGAATATTTTACTGGGGCTATCTTAATCTTATGAAATTTCTTCATAATTATATGCACTTTCGATGATAGCTTTTGCATGCGTATCTTCGAACCAATGTAGTTTTGTGGGAATATTATATATTGATATAAATTGTTCCTCTTTTTTTCTTTTTTTTTTAGATACAATATTGATTTGTCAGGTTACGATTATACTTGTGCTGTAATGTTTAACATATGTATAATTGCGGACGAATCAAGATATTCGTTAAATATTCGCTGGAAAAGAATTTCCAATCAATGAGCCTCCAAGATAACATGAAATTCAGAATGTTACGTATGTGCAATCTCTAGAGAACGATGCTGTTTTTGTAATTTAATAAACTACGTATCGAGATAAAAGTAATATGTCGCAGTATCTAGCATAACAATCTTTTCATAACTTTATACGGTCTCTAGTTGAGGATGGAAATGCTAGAAAAATATTAGGCAATTATCAAAAAACAATGATGTAACTTCAGTCCGACGTCTTTCCTCAATAATTACTTTTATTTCTCTATTCGTAAGATCATGAATAAGAGAGATTTGTGGGTCTACTCGATAGTTTCTTCTTTAAAATTTTGTTTATCACTGTGTGTTTACTTCTTTTACTACACTCGGTCCAGACTCGGTTCGCATATGCCAATATTTCTGATTTTGTTGATTCTATTGAATGTAAAATTAGAACTTGTATTGTGTTTCTTCTTCAACAAGATATACTCTATGCAATGAGTATGTTTCATCAATTTCTCCCGCAAAGGAAGAGAGGCGATATCATAGGCGATCGGTTGTTTGAATTGCCGTTAATTCTCTTGACTTGGTACATATCTTAATCGTCATTCGGTGTGGAAATGTTACCAGACACGATTATCGTAACTTTGGTTTAAACTGAAAGTATCTCTATCTACCTCCATTCTCATTGCGCAGAAAATCAGAATTGCGCGACAAGCGGCATGAATATTATTACGATATGAAAATTATTTGCGTGTATCGTGTATATACAGGGTGCTCTAAAAAGGTACGGCCAAAATTTAGGGAGATATTCCTCACACCTAAAGGATGAAAAAATGTTATATGAACTTGGGTGCTGAAATGGGCTTTTTTTCAGGAGTTGGAGCTTCTTTTCCGAGTATGAAAGAAACAAGGTTTATTGTGTAATTGTACAAATTTATCACAGCCGTAGCCAAGTAATGTAAATAAACCTACTGATTAAACGATTGTCGTCCACAATGATTAATCCTAAATAAGTAATACAGTCAACAGTATTATCAACATAACTCGTGAAAAAAGCGTTTCCGCACCCATGTTCGTATAACATTTTTTCATCCTTTAGATGTGAGGAATATCTCCCTAAATTTTGGCCGTACCTTTTTAGAGCACCCTGTATACTTGTGATATAATATATCTAAGATACTATAGAAGATGGTTTCGTCTCTTTTCACCGATCTTATCGATGGCTTTGTCTTCTTAATATAAATTATGTTGATTCACTTAAAAAAGGCATGGAAAGCCGGTACAAGTGGAGTTGCATAGCCGGTACAAGTGGAGGAAATCTTAATGTTGTGAAAAAATGAGTTAATCATATGCACGTATTTCGTTGTACCATTATATAAAATATGTTAAGGACGATTATACCGAGAACTTTGCCATTGCATCGTTAATTGGTGCGACAATCTGATTTATTTCTGTGTAATATGTTATTTGAATTTCTCTAAACTTGGGAAAATGTAGGTGTGTACCTAGAAAGCGCGAGTAAGATTTATCGTTTGAAAAAGACGTGCATTATAAATTTGTTATATCGATATACAAAGTACGAATTGTAGAGATCGTTATTACTGGGATCTATGTAGCATAGTAACTCAATTCTCCAGTACGGTATGCGATTCTGATTTCTAGACTACAAAGTGCCTCTGTTTATTGGCGTAACGAGCTGCGTGTGGGGCCTCTTGTTGCTCATCTTCAAACTATATTTGTGACAGCTGTCTCATCCAGCGATACAACAAGCAAATCTCCAAACATCGTTAGCACCAAACCCCAACGTATCATCGTACATCAGCCGTCGTCACCCCTACCAGTAATGCGTGCCCCCCGCATCACGACTTGTCGCTTATTAACTAGATTCGTTCCAGTCAACACGTTCATCAGTCAGAATGCCGTCGCCATCGTATCGCCGCCCGGTAAATGATGTGGCAGCAAAAAACGACTTTGGATTGGATATTTTATGCTAATTGTACAGTGCACAGCGCTATGTTTTATTTCTTTTTTATTATTCTATTTCTTATATACTCTTTATATAGTGTTGTTTTTAGAAAAAATTTCATAGGAAAGAAACATAGCACTGTGTTGTCTTTAAAGCTTATAATAAGCAAACGTTGATGTGTGACGCCCGATATCATCCTTGTTCAAGTTGTATTGATGGATTTTGTAAATGTTGTGTTTTTTAATGACATTTAGTTTTAATAATTTTTATTCGATCGGTCAATTGATCGTTTTAATCAGTCGATTAACAGATATGCGCGTTGTGTGAATTGTTTCGCTTTGTGTTGAAACCAGTTGAAACTTGTAACACTTCAAAGCTACTCTCTTTCTCTAGTGCGATTGTATTCCATCTTAATTACATTTGCCGTAACGGAGCATGTCTAAAATGTGCCGTATTTTTGTGATATATCTTATATCTCTGACACAAAGACATCCGGGAAACACCCGATTGTTACTTTTTTTCTTTACAAATAATTGAAAAGCATGTATATACTTTACAAATGTATACTAAAAGGTTTACCATGTTTTCAGGTAAGATGTTATATGTCGCTGAAACGCTAGTATTAGAATGATAGTGTTATTTTTCTCATGTTCGCAAATATTTTACATATATTGCCAAACATTTATACTTTTTATTATCCTCGACATGTTATTTATCCAATCTTTGTCTTTTATTAGTTCTAGAACGTCCTACGTCACAGATGTCATATCTCGAGCACTTTCTTAAAGAAACAACAAGTAGTACGCGTCATGGAAGCGTCGACAGTGTAGAAGGTGACATTGAAGACAATCGTGCACCTAGTATTACGAGCAGCAAAAGTAATCTGTCTGAACTTAGTATTGTAAGTATCTCAAAAAAAAAATATATATATATATGTATATATACACTACCGCTCAAAAGTATTTGCCCACTTTATCTTCCTCAATCAAATGATAGAAATTCAAAAGGATAATAAACAACTCTAAGAGTGAGACATTGAATGTAATGATATTGCTTGACAGATCAAAATTTTTCATTCCACACATATACACAGAGAATACAACAAAACCAAAACAGAAATCAAATATAAAAAAACTTATGTAGAAATTAGAGTGGGCCAACATTTATGGACGGTAGTGTACATGTGTATATTATGGCTGTGTTCCGATATTTACTGCCAGTACTGAAAATTTATAATATACGTGACGTTAACTATAGATTTTCAGTACTGGCAGTGAATATCGGAACGCAGCCTATATCCTAAACGGCAAAAAATGATTTAATTTTGTATATATGCGGACTTATATTACTATTTCATATTTCACACTACCGTCCACAAATATCAGCCCACTCCAATCTCCACATAAACTTCTCCCATGTTCAATTTCCACTCCAACTCCGCTATACTCTCCGCACACATGTATAGAATGAATAATTTTGATCTACCAAAAACACCATCATTATATTCAATGTCCACTCTTAAAACTGTTCATCGATCCCCCATCATTCAATTAAGGAAGACAAAGTGGACAGATACTTTTGAGCAGCAGTGTATATATAAAATTTTCGAGAAACACGACGAAAAATGCAATAAATTATTATGTGTTTCACATATGTGTACGTAATACGAAAACATGTATCGCTCAGTTTTACTTTTCCCTCACTATTTTTCTTTTCTTTTTTCTAGGATCCAACTTCGCCATTATCCCACGAACTTCTGAACAAGTCTTCGTCCACTCACGGTCAAACCAATTTGCAACCAAAGCCTAAATCGCATCAATTTCTTGTACGGACGTTTTCAGCACCTACAAAGTGTAATCACTGCACGTCTTTAATGGTCGGTTTAACGAGGCAAGGAGTCGTATGCGAAGTATGCGGCTTCGCGTGCCATATGCCTTGTTGCGACAAAGTACCTCCAATGTGCCCCGTTCCCCATGATCAAAGTAAGTAATGTCATGACTATTTTTTAAGCAGATTTATTTAAAGGATAATTTTATTCAATAACTGGAAAAAACTGGCGATTTCAAATACGTGAATTCGCCTTTTCAGCTAGCTCGATTTGTTGTATTTGAGATACGTTAAACTGCCGCGTTTTTTCGTATCTTTGTGATGCGTACCGTTGTACTTTCTCGTCACATAACTTTCGCGACTGGTGACATGCATGTTTCAGCCAAACGACCATTGGGAATCGATCCTACACGTGGGATAGGTACTGCGTACGAAGGATACGTCAAAGTGCCAAAAATGGGTGGTGTTAAAAAGGGATGGGTGCGTCAATTCGTCGTAGTTTGCGACTTCAAATTATTTCTTTATGACATTTCACCAGATCGCAATGCTTTGCCATCTGTTTATGTTTCGCAAGTTCTGGATATGCGAGATGAGGAATTCAGCGTCAGCTCTGTTCGTGATTCTGACGTGATACATGCTACAAAGAAGGACATTCCGTGTATATTTAGGGTAAAGTTTTATCGTTTTAATTGTACGACTACAGTAGACTCTTCTTTTGTTTCATTTGTCAAAGAAAATCGATCGGGTCTTCGAAATTTCACGTTTGCGTTTGTATCAGCAATGAGACAGATTAATGTCGAGAAATTATATATCTTCTGTGTATCGATAAAATCTATTCAACTTGTCTGCGACACAGTGATATTTTTTGCGACTCAAGCCCACTATTTTCGTTGTAATAGTTTACTTGTCAATCTAGATAATCGAAAGTATCGTAGATATATATTCTATATATTTGTATATGCGTATGTGCATCTCGTATTTTGAATAATAATAACATTGTATATTTTGCTTTAAAATGGCATTAATTGCTTTCCTTTTTTACTTAGATAACTACATCGTTATTGGAGCCTCCTGGATTGAGAAATCATACGTTAATGCTGGCAGATACGGAGAGCGAAAAAACAAAATGGGTGGTAGCCTTAAGTGAGCTTCATAGGATTTTAAAGAGAAACAATCTTCCAAACACAACGGTATATAATTAAGAACTGAAAAGTAGTATATATTTAAGATGCAAATGCTATTTTTTACGAATATAAACGTTAACGTGTTATCAATGTTACATTGATATTATCTCTTATAGATTTTTAGAGCGAAAGAACTGTTAGACAATACTTTGGCGTTTATTAAAAATGTAATGTCAGGAGCGATTATTGATCCGGATCGTCTAGTCATTGGTACAGAGGAAGGTCTCTTCTGTTTAGATTTAGATCGTAGTGGTGAGTTATCGAAATCGTCTAACCAAGACGATTCTTTATGCCCTAGATTTTTATCGGAAAAAAATCATGGTTTTTCCTCGTAAATAAAAAAATAAGTGCGGAAAACTTACTCGTTCGGTACACGGAAAGTATATTTAAGTAAGCAATAACACCTGGCGATACATACTTGAGCGTAAATTTTAATAAATTTTCAGAAATTGCAAGAGTCGGGGAAGGAAAAAAGATATATCTTCTTGAATATGTTACCGAGGAGCAATTGATTGTGGTATTGAGCGGAAAACAACGTCATGTACGGCTGGTTCCAGTACGTGCCTTGGATGGAGACGAAGTCGAATGGATTAAAGTAGCGGAGACTAAAGGATGCATTACATTAACGACTGGAGTAGTGCGTCGTAATCCACTTAATTATTGCTTATGTGTTGCAATAAAGAAACAAGTAAGGCGCGCGATTATACACGTTATGTATATTACGTAACGTACAATGTGCGCGTTTCAACGTACGTAACGCCATGCGTTTTATTTTTTTTTGTAGAACGCGTCGCAAATCATCATCTATGAAATAACACGTACAAAAACGAGGCATAAACGTATACGCGAATTAATGTTACCATGTCACGCGCAAACCTTACAAATTCTCTCCGAAGGTCGCTTGTGCGTCGGTTATCCATCTGGTTTTTCTATTTACAGCATTTTAGGAGATCATCATCCTATTTGTAAGTATAATATAATAGGGACTAACATGTGTGTCCTCTGTATTGTCGCTTAGGCCGGTTCTACAATAGAGTCGTAAGTCGTAAGCCGTAAAAAATTGACCAATTACAGTCGAATGTGAGAAGAATAATCGACTATGATTGATCAATTTCTTACGACTTACGACTTACGACTCTATTGTAGAACCGGCCTTAGTCCTATTATATCAAGTCGCAACCAGCACTTTTATCGAACTCTATACTTGCTCCAGCCTTGGTCCACGCTGAAAATACGCTCTTGGGTTTCCTCACCTATAGTGCTGTGGATGCGTTACGTTGCATCGAATTGGCGCGTGGTGAATTTTTATTAGTCTTCCATACATTAGCGGTGTACGTTGACAGTCAGGGAAGAAAGAGTCGAGATCGAGAGATAATGTATCCTGCAGTTCCTACGGCAGTTAGTAAGTACAACCAATATCTCTCGCGAGTCATATCTGTCTAATCGTGCTACACTCTTAGCACGTATAATTTCAATGTTCAATTCAGTCGTCAGAACGCTTTAGTACGAATCTCTTGTACCATCCTCGTTATATTGTACGAATCGTTTTCGAATTTCAGGTTATTGCGAGGGATACCTGTTAGTGTATAGCGAAACTCATATCGACGTGTTTGACTGTACATCTGGAGACTGGTTACAAACGCTTAATGTGAAACGAGCCCGACCGTTGAATATTTCGGGCTCTCTTACGACTTGCATAATAAATGATATGCCGTATGTTATATATCTCAGCAATCTGCATCAGCGTAAGTGCGTTTTGCACCTAAGAATACATACGACGCGCGTATACTTTCGCACATTTATCTGCTGTCCCATATTTGTACCGTTGAATCAATCGGCTACTCTCGTTTAATGATATATCGTTATACATATTACTCTAGGAGAACTATTAAATTTGATGTCGTTGGATGCGAGCGGTAGGCAAATAACAAGGCCACGACGAAGATTTTCACTGCGAGAAGGCAATAGAGCCGTTCGTCCTACAGACAGACGTTCGAAAATGATTTCTGCACCGACAAATTTCAATCATATTAGTCATATGGGTCCAGGAAATGGGATACAGGTGCGTATAAAAAGTTTGAAATCTAAGAATTTAGACTATTCTATAAACGACGATTATTATATCGTACGTTATTACAGATAGTATATAGACGAGCTAGACAGATTTTAAAAGATAACTACAGGTCGTTTTGGCGTTTGCTAATGGTAGCATTATTTACATATACGTGCATTCGCGCACGCATATGCAACACGCACGTAATATTTTACATATACATATTTTCTTTTATTATAGATACAGCGTTTATTGGATTTGCCCACGACATTGGAAACTGCTGATCAACAACATACGAGTCATCATGGTGGTTCTCATCTTCACAGTAGCCAACAAAGAGTAAGTAATATGAATGTCATTCGTTTTTTGATATACGAATGACTTTCAACAATTTTTTCTCAGCCCATTTTTAACGAGGCAAATACATACATAGCAGCCTCTCTTTCCACTCTTGACTTTATCTTTATAGCTATATGATGCTACGCTTCAAACACCGAACAAACCAGCACCACTGCCTCCTAGGCATCCCCCTTCTGACGCACGTCGTCTGAGCTCGCATATGTCAAGAAACTCTGGATATTCACCGCACAACGGTAAATTTATACACAGAGTATCGTAAGGCACATGTAATAAATTGTTGACAAATTCCTTTTCCTCATATATCTATTTCTAATGTTATAATTGCATCTGTGAAAAAACGTATTTCTAATTTTTGCATAATCGCAGTTAATTAAGTGAAAAATATCTATTTACTAGCTTTTTCGCTCGCGCTTCGCGCGGGCTCAAAAGCCAGTTCTTTATATTTAAGTTCAGCTTTTTAGCCCGCGCTTCGCGCGGTTATTTTTTAAACCGTAGACGGTGTTTTTTCCACGAATAGTTTACCCAGAAAAAAAATGAGGAAAAAATGAACCTTTTTCTGAAAACTTTATATGGGGGCCCGTTGACCCCGGGCTTCGTCGACCCCTTCCAAAAACCGTCTACGGTCCAAGTTGGAGTATCATGAGAAAGTATACCAAAATTGGTGGTTCTACATTGAAAACTGTACATTTGCATAGCGAACAAACATACATACATACATTCATTCATTTTTATATATATAGATATATGTATATATAGGTTCGACAACATCACGAAGAGGTCCTGCACCACCACGACCAACTGCCACACCTCCTTCCTTACCGCGCACTCCAGTGGACCAAATTGATTCCGAATCGGTTCATTTGCGTTCACATACTCCGCTCTCTCTTGGCAGTATCGCATCTTTACATAATAAGGTACATAAATTTTATTTTATTTTTACACCGATATGTTACTTTGTATGTTATAATTAATTACACAGGACCACAAAAAGAAATTTGTGAAAATCAACTGGGATCAGAGTAGGTGATTCTTATAGATTTTCGGTCGCAAAAAACAATGCCGCTGGCCAAATTGCTCCATCACGTCACAATTTTGAGTTAATTGCAAAGTTGCAAAAAAGGGCTATTTTAGTGAATTTTGGCATATTATAACTACAGTATGTGACATGTTGGACAAGTTTTATTGCAATCAAAGCAATTAAGCACATTGTTAGGACTTTTAACCCTTAAAAGGAATTTGTTTTGTCGATTATGGTTAAAAATTTCAAGTGATTTAATACATTTCTTTGCAATTTACAAAAATCTTAGACGTGGTGGACAAAAACGGCCAACGGATTCGACTTCATCGACCCAAAATACGTATAGTACACGTGGTCTAGTTTGTGTCAATTAAAAAAAAATTTGTGGTCCTGTGTTATCGATACAACACAAAGAATCAACTTGTCTATTAATGTTATCTACATACTCGTTGTATGATTCTTAAAAGTGCAGTTATAAAATGTGTATGTACACGCACGCGCAAAAAACTACATGTGCATATACATGTTTTTTATATATAGGAGCATCCGTCTGGTGGCAGCCCTAGACACTCGATAGCTTCGAACAATAGCTCAAATCCATCAACGCCACCGAGTCCCGCCCACGATCATGGATCATCATCGTATGATTCGTAAATTTATTTAAAACATTTACGAAGATCTAGATAAACGGTATGTATCTAGTACATATTTAAAAAACGATCAATTTGGTATATACATATGCATATGTATACTATATGTATGCGCGTCTCTATAGTATATATGTGCGTGTGCGTGTGTGTGTGTTAAGCTCTTATATTTTTATCATATATTTCTTCATTCTCCATCTATTTTTCTGTCGTTAACAACGCATTTTGATAATTATCTCATTGACTATGTTGACTACGTTAACTTGTCAATCTTCGAACTTTTGTTATTTAAAATCGAAATTTAATTTTAGATTCGAGCCTAACATATACATATAGTCATATATTTGTAATACAGCACTCGTGTTTGATCTTTGAAATGGAAAGTTATTTCGCGCGATATTGCCTTACCGTCGTGCAATATAATTATGCATACTTGATGGTATATGAGCCAAAAAAGTATCATGCGCTTTGACGATTTTGTAATACACTGGCGCGCTGCGTGATTTATTATATATACATATATATATATATATATATATATATATATGTATATATAAATTACAGCAAATTTTCTTCGCAAAAAATGCATTAGTGCATTTCTGTAATTTTCTGATTTTGAAGAGTTTATATGTAATAATTTATGATGCACTTAATGAAGAAATCCATTATTAATATAATGGTAAATAATTGTAAATACTTTATACACTTGACGAGAGAAACGATATATCGTTAAGCTCGCTTTGCGATGCCATATCTATTTCTTTCGATGGTTGTCATTCTTTATTTCGATTTCTCTCATAATTTATATAACAAAATTGCAATCTCAGTCAAATTAACTAGCAATAAAATTTTAACTATTTAATGTATCGTACATACTCTCGACTTTAGACGAAAACAATAGCTGCGAACGTATAAGTATACTTAATTAATGTTATACCGGGAATAACTGCGCCATTTTTATAATGTAATTAGTCTCGCGCATGGAGACTCGGGATAAAACGACATGTCACGAGCATTACGAGACGAATCTCCTTCAATCTTTTTTTTCACCGTGTATGGACGATGGCTCTTCCCCCCTTGCCCCCCCCCCCTCTCTCTCTCGTTAGCACGTCGATTTTCTTTTAATAAACCAAGTCAAGAACAAAGTCAGCAAACATATTTCTTAATTGCTCTCTCGCTTTTGAAACAGCACCCTGCGCGACTATCCCCGGTTTAACGACGTGACGAATTAGACGGAGCGCGAATCGATTCGATGCCTTATGACTAAACGTTTTCTATCGCGTCATAACGCACTAATGTGCATAATATTATCCGACGTGTGAATAGTAGAATGATCGTGTCGCGAGCTCCCGCTGATAATAAATAGTTGTTAAGAACGGACATTGCATTCATCTGTATGCGCTATACGGCATACGTGATGTCGTGTCAAGAAATATTAACGCGAGAGAAATATGTATCGTGTGTATATTGAATGTGTGTACCCCAACTGGAAATAGAACGGGAGAGTATTGTCTTTTGACGATTTTAACGTTTAGTCTTGGATCGAAACATAATCATCGATTAACAGAATCTTAGCGCGGATCATTTGAAAACGCTAGTTGGAAATAGGGAAAGAACGTATTACAGCCTGTGACACACAATTACTAGGCGTATAAAAGATTACATATACATAAATACGTTTAAGTGCAATGTATCGAAATTAAGGATAACGTTAAAAATAATGAGAAGGTAAGACGCGAAGTAATATTGTCATTGAGTCAGGACATTCGAAACAGTTTCTCTTTTGTAAATTAATATATGCGAATTATAGGTTTTAAATAACGTGACAACTGACATGTAGATTACGAGATTACGACACGCTTTCCTTACTTTTGTATGTATAACGAGTGTGGGCAAAGTGCCAGTAGGCAAGGCGTATGATCAAATGAAACTAATTTATTTCAAATGACGGGTATATTATAATTAAATATAATATACTCGTCTTCATAATTAACAATTACATCCAATATGATTACTATCGATTCTTTTTTATAGCTATAATTATCTAAGAAGATGCAAACAAACAAGGAGAATTAAATTAATGAAATAAAATTATTTTAATCGCGCTTTGAAACGCAAATCATGTTGTGTATGTTTTAAAATATAAGAAAGGAGATATTACACAATTACCCGTATATTTACTAAAAGAAAAGAAAAAAGAAAACAGTTGTAGAAAATCATAAAAGTTGGTACAAGAGGACAACTGTCTCAGGATTCTATGCCAGTAGCTTAAGTACGGTATAACATTACTTAGCGATCAAGAGACTCGATGAAATTGCTGATAATAATTTTATGTTTGTTCTCTCTCTCTCTCTCTCTCCCCCCCTTTTCCAACTTGATTTTTTTATTTGTGAAAAGCAAGAATATTCGAAATTAAAAAGTTGGATGATGTACAAGCATGTTGAATAAGAATACAAATAAGAAGACATCGCGCGATTATACTTTAAACACTTTCTTATATATATATATATA
>NJRQ01001381.1:18366-31225 GCA_003063805.1 Aphaenogaster ashmeadi
TATATATATATATATATATATATATATATATATATATAGTACATTATTCATATGAATTTTATTTGATGCATCAATAATTCTTTGATGCAATTATTACAATACAACTGATATCTCATATTCTTTTGTTTTGATTTCTCAAATGTCACTTCCTACCAAGCATATCGTTTTGCTATAATAGCAGCAAAATTTTAAAATGCTTCTGTAATTATACATTAGTATTGAAAACAGGATCTATGTTCATATAGCATTTTTTACTCAGAATGATCTTCTAATCTGTCAAAGTTCATATTACACTCGTTCTGAATCACCCTGTATAATAATATTATAATCTATTTTACTTTTATAGATTTATATTCCATATATTTTTATTACAGATGTCAAAGAAAATTACGCGGAAGAATTAGTCATATTTAACAAGTTGATCCGGGAACATACGCAAAAGTTAAGCTTTCTAATGCTTTTAGTGGAAGAACAATCAAAGCTTCAGAAACTATCAAAGCGACGCATCATGTCAAATGTAAATCACATTTATTTGTTAAATATTTAATCTCACATTTACTAATATTCACTGTTGTAGGAGGAAATGCTGCAGTTGGAGGAGAAATACAAAAATGATATAATAAAGTTGGAGAGTATCCTTGAAAATCAAATGCGACAGAAGTATCTATTTCAGAATGATATTAAGAATCTTAAATTAAAAACCAAGTCACAACATCCAGTTCAGTTTAAGGAAATAATATCCAGTGATAAAGGTAGCAATAAAAATAGCAAAATATCTTACTTTATAATGTTTAAGTGTTATTAATCATTAATGTTCAACTGTCTTGAAAAAAGAGATAAATGTATACGTATATAAATATAGAGATATTTTAAAGTATAATTTAAAATAAAATAATATAATTATACATTTAATAAATATATTAAACATATTTAAATATTAAATTTACAGGAACACTTTGATTCTTTGACGAGAATGGACAAGAAAGAATTTTTTAACATTGATAACTTTAAAATATTATGTAAGATTATTCAAAAGATAAATAGTAGTTAATTAAATACAGTCTAGGTAGCTAATGCAATCGAACTCTGCAATTATTTCAAACTTCATAATAATTATTACAAAATAAATTATATAAAATAATTGATGTAGATAGACTTATTAATTAAATAGACTTATTCGTTAAAAACACCATTGTTTTTATGTTCGTTGCATTTTATTAATCGCTTATGTATAACAATAATATGATAGCTGTACAAATACATAAGTTTTGTTTTTTGCTATATATATAGCAATTTAATAATAAATAATAATATACTTGCTTAATAAAAAATTTCGTAATAAGTCTATATTTCTCGTGTATGAATTACTCCTTAATATTTTTTATACTATGTGCAAAGTTTTTTAAAAGATCTATACATTATGTCATACCATGACTAAACAATAAAAAGTAGATGTAAGGTAAAAATGCTTCTTGCAAACTTTTTAAAACCCGCTAACTTGCAGAGGTGTGATATTTATCTCCTGCGTTAACAATCTTTTGCTCTATAAACTCTTTAAATATAACTAACAAGAATTTTCGGAATGTTAAGATATATTAAAAGGCAGCTGCATATGAAATTTCAACTCATAGACTAGAAACACTGGTGACGGTCACACATAATTAAATGTTTTAATAATGGTACACTTGGACCTCGATATATCCCGCAAATTAAATGATACGTATGAAAATGCATAATAGAAAATTTAATTAGCGGAGCTGTAAATAATCCCGACGTAGTATTAACTTTTGGATCCTATTGTAATTAAAAGTGGTGATTATAATATAATGATAAAATGATAATCATAGTAGCACAGTATTAGTATCAGTGACGGTGATGGGGATAGTAGTAGTAATAGTAGTAGTAGTAGCTGTAGTAGCATAATAGTAATAGTAGTGGTGGTGGTGGTGGTGGTGGTGGTGGTAGTGGTGGTGGTAGTGGTAGTGGTGGTGATAGTAGCAGTAGCAATAGCAGTAGTAGTAGCAGTAGTAGTAGCGGTAGCAGTAGCAATAATACATAATAGTAATAGTAGTAGTACAGTAATAATAATAGTAGGACAGTAGTATTGGTGGTGACAATAATAATATATAGCAGCAATATCTTCTTTTTACATTTTTATCTCTAAATTAATTTTTTAAATCTTTTTTTTTAGAAGCCCACGCTGAAGTAGTAATAATCTCTAGAATATATCTATTCTTTTTAAAATTGCTTTAGATTTATAATTAATATTCATAATTTGGCAAATAAATCCTTGTTTTTTTGGAGGAAAAGGGGATAGAAAATACAAGGGAAATAAAGGAGAATCTGAAAAATTAAGAGATTAGCTCCGCTAACTTGAGGAAAATTAAAAGTTGTAGAATTTACGAGATCCCAGTGTGTACGTAACGATTGCATCAACAAGCGTGAACTTCTAAAGTCAACGAATCGTATAGATTCGTGAAAGTTTGAAGAGAAAATATTCAATCGTTATGCTATTTCACATAATAAATTAAACACACTGTCTGATTGAAAATTCTGAGAAATTGTAAAGTTGCAGATTGTTTAGTTATTTACATCGCATATCCGATTTGAATTTAATTAATAATGACCCACATAATTCATAAGCTGTTAGGCCTATACAAAACCTTGTCCTATTCATTTTAGCAGAAAATGCAACCCGTGTGGGTGGTTAAGATCCTATCAATTGTACAAATTCTTTATAATTACAGATTCAATTCGTCGCTTTATTCTATACCAAATGTATTTGTCTCTTCTACAGCCAACAGCAGCTTTTCATATAAAATCTCGGGCGTAGGATAAGGCGGAAGATCCAAGCGATTAAAGCACGTGTGAGCCCTGAAACGACAATGATGATAGAGCAGAGATATTGTGAATTTATAGGAAAAAAAAATGACAATATAAGATGTTTAATGCAGTTGTTTGGTCTGTTCTTTTTGGCTGCACTTCTGAACTAGTGCAATAAGTTAGAATGAGACAAATATATTTTCTTTCATCCTAACTTATTGCATTAATTCAGAAGTGCAGCAAAAAGAACAGACCAATAATTAGCGGATTAAAAGAAAATTAAGTACCTTGGCAAACTATTTGGTCTTCCCCATTTTTCAATGCAGAATTTCCTTGGTCCTGTGGATCCACGTAAAGCCGCAAATCCCTCATATGGAATACTCGAAGTGCCGGTAACAAATTGCAGTAATCTTAGACGTTGCTCATTGGTGAACCGGCTTATGCTGCTCCAGAACCACTCTACTACCGGATGCGCATCGTGATAACCGCTCCTATATTCGGTATGCGTTCGCCAATCGTTTAGGTCGATTTCAGCCGCACCCGCGATAACCAGCTCTAATTCGCGGGCGTCGAAAACGGACACTAAACGCGGATCCACCACTTCGTAAAAGCCGCGAACCAACGACTCAGTTTGTTCCGCGACGCCACGCTCGAGACGCCAACGTACTACTCTCTCGAGATATTCCTTTTTATTCTTTTCAGTAACCGCGATATTTCTTCCACCTGGCTTCAACTCGCGCTCGGCAACTCGTCCCAAAAGTTCCTCCGTTACTGAAAAAGTTAATTCTAACGGTTCGATACTTATGTCCTTTTCTTTGATCCACATTAAACTCTGATGAAACTCCTGATCTAAACTCTCCAGATCACTCAAACTCGCCGGTATCCTTAAAAGCGCCTTATAAAACGGTCTCGTAAAGAACGCATCGAGTAGGTATTGGTGAACCAACGCTAAACCCAGAACTCTGCCCGAAAATCTGAACCAATCGTGATAGTTATCCACGAAAGCCGACATCGGCGAGATTTGCACTGTATAAGTATCGTTAGCTGAATATTCGAACAATCCGTAATAAGGATTGAATAGTTCGCGCGATAAATGAAAGAAAAATTCTCGGGACGGTCCGCCATAATCCAGTCCTTCTTCATGGTCAAAGATGACCACTAGTTTACCTTTCTGCAGATCCTTCTTTGATGCAGCCATTATACGTGTAAAGGCATCTTCGAGTAAATGTTCTCTCCTGATGTGTAATCTGTATAGATAATATAAAAATTTCTCAATAAATGCAATTTTCGGAATGTATTTATGAACATATTTGTAAACATATGTCATGCTTGATATATATTTTGTGGACACGCAATAAATTAAAATTAAATTAAATATGCGCTGAGACGTACTTCAATTTACCCGGCCCTTGCCCGTAACCTTTGCTTTCCAGTTTTCGATAAAAAGTTCGAAGTTTAGCTTCGAAATCTCTTCTGTACGGTGCGGGAGCTCTGGCAGAAGCCCTTGTCAGCCCAGGTGATGCATGTGGGCTGCCAAGTGGGGATCTACCCATACTACCAGGTACATAGGACATTATTTCTTGCTCGAATAAACTGTAATTAATAACACAATATTATTATCATATATCAATTACATATGTATACATAATACATATATGCTCCAATAAAAGATACATATTGGAACATTCGTTTTCTACCTTAACAATAATGCTAAAGGAACGTCGTGACCCCATCTTTGTAACGCTGTAGTGCCTTCAACCCTTATAGTATTAACTTTCTCTCGAAGTGCGATATTCTGTCCTAATGCAGAATGTCTTTCCTTTAGAATATCCATTATATTAGGCTGACGTAGAAAAGCAACTACTTTGTCGTTGTAGGCCACAGGTATGTCGGGAGTAGCGGTTACGGACGCTTGTTGCGGCCTGGGCGGTGGAACGGGAGCTTCATCTAGCAACGTTCGTATGTGAGCAGCTTCTGTAGGTAATCGTGGATCGATAAAAGACGTAGCCTTCCTTGCGTGACATATGAAAAATCTCTGAAATCACAACACTTTATAATCAATATCACGTGATGTCTTTCTCTTCTGTAAAGTTTGATCAAAAAACTTACTTTGCCTGTCCTATCAAGCTTTGATTCGTACCCTCTTGGGAGTTCCTTGTTTGGATCAGCAAAGACATTAATTAAGGCGACTAAATCTCTATTATGTTCGTATCTTGGGAAAACTATCGGATCCCTTCTAACCCTATTGATCATGTGTTTTAAACTTGTATTACGGTTGTACACTTCCATGGCGTCCGCATTGGTGTGCAGCACGGTAAAGAAGTCAGGTCGCGTTAAGAATAATACCGGTGGTATCGTGGTGATATCGAATGGTTCAGATTCGCCTCTGTCAGGACGGTCGTTCTGCCGTTCGGTATTGTCAAAGGAATTGCCGTTTGATCCGTTAGCTTCGCGATCTATGTTGTCGGGACGCGAAATAGTTCGTCGTACACTTTGATAACGCCTATCTAATTGTTGTCTTCGTAGGTCGCAACCGATATTACGTGTCGTCAAGTTTGGCCTTTGCCATGTTGTAGTTCGATTGATGTGATCTATGTAAAATACTCGACCGTGGCTATCTATTCTCGCTTCCCATGCTGAAATATACATGACGACTGAATCAACATCAAGGGAAAAACGTAGAGACAGAAGTGTGCGCATCTAATAGATATTATATTTACTTACACGGAGGCAGAGGTTCATCCGAGGATAAAGATACGTTTGATGTTTGGCATACAGGCAATGGACACAAAGGTTTGGGTCGATGTGTGGGTGTGGGTGGACACTCGAGCTGATTAGCCATTGTCGATTCTGGCCTTTCTCGTTGTCTGTGCGATCTTGGCGAACTTAACAGTGCGATACTTTTTGTAACTGCCGTCCTTAACTGAAATGTTAGATAATCTACATGTAGTCTAGATGCAACGATATTGCATTGAGTGTAAGGGTTTGACAATCTCAACCTTAAGGTTCGAGGCTTCGTCGACGTCTACAATTTCAAATCCAAAACAATCCTCGGGGTGCAATGGCGTAGGATGCCTTTGATGTCGTTTAGGTAACTCTGGTGCGCCGCTTGGTAAAGCGTTACTTCTATGTAACGGTCGATGTGCTGCTCTTGGTGGAAGTGGTGGTGGCATCGGATAGAGAGTTTCGTATAAAGATTCAGGAGACGAGTGACCACCTGTGCTACGCCACAGCTGATAATATTCCGCTCCTTCTTTTGTTACAATTCCATTAGGTCTGTATTGTCTCTGAAATAAAATAGTCTTGTTTTTATAAATTTATTATAGTAAGAGTGAGAGTGAGCGTGAGAGAGAGAGGGGGGGAGAGAGAGAGAGAGAGAGAGAGAGAGAGAGAGACCAAAGGATAAAAAAGGAGAAGTGTAAAAAGTAAAAGAGAGATTCGTCCTAAAAATATAAATACCGAAAACCTGGGAAACTGTTCTGTAGAAATCAAGAGATATATTTGCGATTTACAAATAATTGTTCACTTTAGCGATTCGTTAGAGATTGTTTTCTCGTGTTTGCGTCTGCTCGCTATTTTCCACAGGACAAAGTGCTCTTGAGTCACAATAATAATAAATAATACAAAAAACTTGACATTGTTGTCAAATCTTAGCGATTTGCCAACACTGTATTGGATAATTATTTTCCTTGTATCAGCAACAATAAAATATATCAATGATATGATTAAACAAATCTATTTGTTTAACTCATTAACATGGAGCTATAGTTACAATTCAATGCTAGTGTAAGCTTGGGGCACGGTTGTATGTGCAATAAATCAAATTTTATAGTATAAATAATTATATCTAATTGTAATTTCCAATTATATTTAATACCGATTTCTCTCTCTCTCTATCTTCAATTGGTCCACCAAGGGCCACCAACTGAAGAGGATCTCAATAGAGATCGAAACCAATATTAGATATAATTGAAAATCGCAATTAAGTATAATTGATTGTACTATAAAATTTAATTTATCGTGCGTATAACCGTGCTCCAGGCTTGTACTGATTATCGAATTGTAACTACAAAATATGTCGAACTTTTCTAAAAAAAAAAGATAAGATAAATGTTTACACAAAAATAAGACCGCGTAATGTATAATATAAATTAAAATCGAGAAAGGCCTAAACGGTCATAGCTGGATCTTAGTGCTGAATATTTTATGTGTGAATATTCTAGTTCAAACAAACTGCGCGCCGATTAATGTCGGTCTTGAAACGCAGATTTTTGAATTAAACCAGAATATTCACACATAAAATATTTAGCACTAAGATCCAGCTATGACCGTTTAGGCCCTTTTCGATTTTAATAAATGTTTACCTTCTTAATATCAGTATTACTTGTACTCGCATGCTGCGACTCTATATCTGAATTACTTTCCTCGCTGCTATTCGATGAACGGGGCTCCAAATCTAGGCAACGGACTCCCTCCAATTGATTTTGTCTGGTAAATGATGTGTCCAAAAGCGCCACTGCATTTTCCTCGACCTCAGGTTGCTGAACACTGGCAGTTTTAGGCATCTTCTCTAAGATTGGCAGTTTAAACGGTTTACTTGTACTTGCAGAAACATTATAACACGAAGAAGCACATCCCGCGTCTTGCGACGTTGACATCTCTTTACAAACATATTCAGATGAGACAGGTAATTCATTTCTATCAACGTTTTCGAGTGAATTTTTATTATTATTGTCTAATCGATTTAAAGATACTTTTGCATCGTTAATCGTGTCACTGGAACTCGTTGAAATTGCACTTTGCGAATTTGATGACTCTTTAGATGTTTCTAAAGACGTTAATCCATCTGTTGATAAGTTACTATCATGATCTACGTTGCAATCTTTATCGTCATTGCTAGACGTTTTTAATAATGTATTCACAAGATTGCTATGGTTCGTAACAAAATCGTCTTTTAAAGACTGTTTGCAAGTGTGTGAAGGTATCGTCTCTGCAATCGATTTGTGCCTACTGTCTGATGCAACATCAATATTATTATTACACAGATTTCCTGCACTTGGTTCATGATCACATTCTTCTACATCAACAATATTGTGACTCTTCTCGGATCCATAAGCTTTCCCATCCGGAATATCATTAGGGCAGGTTGCTAATTTTGAAGTGTTATGATGAATCGCAGAGATACTCTCTGCTAACAAGCATTTCTTTCTGGACAGATTTCTATGAGCAAGAAAAATTGATTTTTTACTCGAATTTTGTACCGTATCATTGCATGTAGTACCTGCATCTTCGTCATTTTCTTCAGTTTGTTTAACCAATACCGATGTATCTAAAATTTCCAAAAATATATCTTTATCGCCATATTTTAAATCTAAAGATTAAATAAGAACTTTACAATATTCTCCATATCTTACAAGAAAATGTGAAAGAAGTTCAAAGTATTTACAAGTTCGGCAATGACATTACCTGTTGTCTTATCTTGGGGACACAAATTTTCTGCCTCAAGCAAATCATTTGTTGTTACAGAGCTATCACTCGCTGTCGACGCTGTATCTTCAGTTGAGTTGAAGAACTTAGTTCTGACATCTGACGTGGATACTTTGTCGCCATTAGCATTCGCTAGATGAGTATCTGTGTGCTTTGCGGATTCTTGATTTGTGGAATTTAAGGTCATTAACGCGACAGATTGCTCGTTAGATTTCTCAGTGTCCTCTTCTTCCTTGGAAACACTGTCCATGGCATCTGTTTCAGATGGCATCTTCTCTTCAAAACATATTCATAATCGAAAGTTCCATGAAATCCTACAATCAAGGAAACAGTTTAAGGCTGGAGAATTTCGACTGCAAATGTGGAAACTGCATATGCACAAATACGCTCCGTACAGTGCAATCGTAATTTTTTACAGTAAAATTCCACAAGTACAAAGAAATGAAGCAAAAGATGGTCGAGTAAGAGCCTTGGTAGAATGGCTGACTTATAATTTTAAAACAATGTTTTATGCTGTAAGTCTTTGTCTCAAGTAACGTACAATAACCGTCTTGTGTCTGAAGTCTTAAACTAAAGAGCCGTTCTTCTTCTTCTTTAATCCCCCAATTGGATTTCTGAACCACAGTAGGTGGTTCACAGTACCACAGTTTAATATGATCCTAGGATCGGTATACAGCCTCGTCGGGGGAAGAGGAAGCAATACTTCGAGTTATAATCCTAGAAGAGCCGTTCTGTTTGTGATTGAAGACAAACCACTGTATACTAACAAAAGAAGATACAATATAGTATTTTGCGTTACTTAAGACACGGACTTAAAGCATAAAATATTGCCTTAAAATTAGAAGTCAATCATTCTGCCAAGGCCCTAACAAAATAATACGGAGCGGAGAGAACAGGTTAAAGTTCGTCACGCCGAGACGAATTGATGATGATCAATTAATTACGGGAATTATCGAGTACGAGAGGAACGGAGGCGGTACCTGACGCGAGCAGAAATGTTGTCGACGCTTTTAACGGCGCCTTTCAGCACATTCCGCTCCGTCCGTACGCGAGGTGAGGGATATACGTAGAAGAAGCGCTACGCGAAGGCCGCTGGTTCGCCACGATAACGCATGCTTGACACGTAACGTAACAGGGTACTCCGGGCGGCCGTCCCTCTTTCTTTTCCACGTAGTATCCGCCGCTTTATTTATGCGCGACTTTACTCTCATCAATTACCCACGTACACGCGTGAACGGGTAACTTTGACAGCGGACGTAGCAGACTATATACGAGCCTAGTGACTTTAGGTCTGTCTTTTCATCTGAACTTCTTGCACCTTGTTCATCTTTTCTCATCTTCTCTCTACATCGAAGGGAAAAAGAGGAAAGATGAGCGGTGCAAGAAGTTCAGCTAGAAAGAATAGAGCTCTCTTGCCTTTCCCCAGTCCCCACGTGATGACGTATCAAGTGCAATCCGAAATCGAACGGGTGACGCGCGTAATTATCATTCACGACGAGTAATTCATGAGTCATTATACATATCGTTACGTTCGACGTAGAGGAAATATACTTATTTCTTCCTTTTCTTCTTATGCCCCAAAAATGGATTTCTGATCCATTGGGAAACGTTATTTATTGTGTCTTGCGCACGAAACGTACTTATTTCCAGAAAAATAAGAAAATTAGATCCAACAATTAAAAATCGAGAACGGACAAATACGGTCATAGCAGATCTTAGTGCTCATTAAATAT
Source organism: Aphaenogaster ashmeadi (assembly GCA_003063805.1). Taxonomy (NCBI): domain Eukaryota; kingdom Metazoa; phylum Arthropoda; class Insecta; order Hymenoptera; family Formicidae; genus Aphaenogaster; species Aphaenogaster ashmeadi. The sequence goes on from NJRQ01001381.1 coordinate 28,410, forward strand.
TTTATGTGTGATTTTTCTAGTTCTTTTAAACTACGCGCCGTTACTTTAGGACTTGAAATACAGCTCTTGAAACCAGAAAAGTAATATCACAATGATAACAACCCAGATATTAATGCATTGCATGTGTTGTTATATATTTGCTGTACATTTGCTGACATTGAAATACACCACGTTACGAATGCAGCAACATGACTGCTTATACATGCAATCAGTTGACGAAATTTCAAGAGCAAACGGTCCGCAATACTGGTACGTTATGTTGTCTGCAACATGTCAGCAACACGACAGCAACGAATGATTTGTCGTTCCATATTAAGCATCATGATGAAAACATGACGGCAACAACACATATATAATGATTTCCATCCGTTATTGCGTACATGTTTTCAAGCTATGAAGTTTTTAATTGTAGCTTATTGCTAACAAAATGTTGACAATATATTGATCCTGACACGTTGCCATCAATTTGCCGTAGTTAGAATTAGAATTCATGTGAGTTCAGTTCGACATACACAATGGTTCTAAGTTTGTCAAAATTAGTTGCTTCAACGATTGTTGGCAACATGACAGCAAACTCACTGCATTTGGCTATCTGGGAAGCATATCTGTAAAATCCCCCCTCCCCATTCTATCCCGAAAAACTGTAAGGAAATTTGTTGCGAAAAATATTATCTCAGCCAGGATTTGAACCTGGACCTCCCTACAATCCGTGAGGGTGTCGTAGCCAGTTCGACTACCGAGGTATAATATTTATCGCAACAAAACCGATAAATCACACATAAAATATTAATGAGCACTATCCCAAGTAGAACACAAAAGTCATGATGACGTCAAAATGATGCTAAAATGACGCCTTTGACATCATTTTGAGGTCATCATGACTTCAAAATGATGTCAAAGGCATCCCTACTGAAAAATTTTTATTGAGATCACAATTGAGAATAAAATTTTTATTGAGATCACAATTGAGAATACAAATTTTTATTGAGATCATAATTGAGAATAATAGGATTTTCAGTAGGGATCATTTTAGCATCATTTTGACGTCATCATGACTTTTTGTTCTACTTGGGTAAGATCTGCTATGACCGTATATTTGGCCGTTCTCGATTTTTAATTGTTTGATACACTTCGCGGTCTTGTAATTAAATTGAAAATTAGATCTACTTAACAAAAAATCATGCTTGTAGATTTCAGAGGCAAGATAAAATATCGCGAGGAATGCAAAATTCTTTTTTATTTTATACGGGTTTCCGCGAATTAAAGCGACGAAATAAAATCTGATATCAATAATTAAGATAACTTCGACCATCTCTATTAATTTGTCAAGTAATACCTGCAGTATTTTATGTACGCGGACAGAATTATCAATTTTTTGTCGTCTGAGGGTGACGTCCCATGGCGCGTACCCAGTGAGAAATGACTCATTGAATCGACATCGAATCGATATCGAAATCATCGAAATTACATAAAAATCGATGTTATTTCGATGATTTCGACGTCGATTCGATGAGTTCAATTTGTCATTTCTATGGGTATCGCGATACGCGCGCATCGGGCGTATCAAACTCCGTGACGAATCACAGATATTCCGCTGTTTTTAGTACGCCAGAGTTTGGTTCCTACTGGGTGTTTCCGACAAGTAATCGGATTTCTAATCGGACTGAGCAGTGGTACTCAGGGCCACTTCGACTAAACTCCGATTAACTTATAGTATACGTGACGTTAACTATAGATTTTCAGTACTGGCAGTGAATATCGGAACGTAGCCTTAAGGTAGAAACAGACAGGACGCGTCAAGCGTCAAGCAGCGAGCAGCAAACCAATCAACGAGGCGATATTCACAGTGGCGTAGAAAATATCGCCTCGCTGATTGGTTCCTGCTCCCTGCTTGACGCTTGACGCGTCCTGTCTGTTTCTACCTTTACAAGTAACCTTTACCTAAGGGCGGTATTCATAGTCAATTCTTATATTTAAGACCGTCTTAAGCACGATCTCAAGATGCTATACAGCCATTTCATTGGCTGAGCGGGATCTTAAGTCCACCTAAAACCCGACTTAAGACGATCTTAAGCCCGTTCTACATTAGTCGCAAGTCGAGCGCAAGCTTGTTGCGACAGCCAATCAGAAGCGTCAATAGTACCATTCTAGCTTCTGATTGGCTGTCGCAACAGGCTTGCGATCGACTTGCGACTAATGTAGAACGGGCTTTGAATATAAGAACCGACTATGAATACCGGCCTATTTGTCACACGCCGAATTTTTTTATCTTTTGAGGTCTGATTCAGAAACCCAAAAGATGATAATTTATGCTTAAAAAAATAGCTCAATATTGTTTAGACCACTTATACAAGGTGTTCCATTTTAAATGATATATAAGAAGGTATGATAAAATATCTCGCAAACAACGCATTTTTGGAAAAAAATGTTTCAAACAAAATGCTTGGCTTCAAGGGACTCAATAAGATAATGACCTTTGCTCGTCCTTGAGAGTCTCTTCCAAGGTCACGATAAGATCGCCTCAATTTCAATAAAATCGTAAAAATTTATAATAGAAATTAATTTGGCTCATCACTCTGCGTTAAAATATGTGTGTGTGTGTGTGTGTGTGTGTTTGTGTACATGTACACACATGTTAAAATATGTGTGTGTGAGTACACACATACATATTTTAACGCAGGGTGATGAGACAAATCAATTTCTATTATAAAATTTTATGATTTTATTGAAAAAGTTTGAGGTGATTTTATCGTGATTTTGGAAGAGACTCTCAAGGACGAGCAAAGGTCATTACCCACACAGCACAAAACTTAACA
>NJRQ01001384.1:17031-31298 GCA_003063805.1 Aphaenogaster ashmeadi
GGAAAACTTACCATGTCAGCGTTAAATAGCATGCCATACTTGGAAAGATGTTTGAAAGAATCGTTGAGATTATATCCTAGCGTTCCTCTTATATCGCGAGTACTATCGGAAGATGTAAAACTGCGTGAGTAATTATAATAAATTATATATCATATATATATTTTTGGCATAGAATTGCGAGAAAAGTTATATGCAAAAGTATATAAATTTTCATTGTTTAATACTTTAATATTAATCTATATAAAAGTAAGAAAAATTATTTATAAGTTCTCCCTCCCTCTCTCTCTCTCTCTCTTTGTTTCTCTTTGTGATTTATATTATATATTATTTCCCCAATTTTAAATATATAACATTGTTAAAGTAGAACTCATCAATTCTAAACATTTTTACAGTTAACTTAATGTATAACAGATCTTTCAATTCAGAAGATTATTATATAAATTGCATGATAAAAATTTAAACTTTTGAATAAAATAATTTATATATGTGTGCATATGTGCAGTATTCCATTAATTTATTGCTAAACAATTGCATTTCATTGCATTTTCAGAATCATATCTGGTGCCATCTGGAACAATATTGAATTTACATATCTACGATATTCATAGAGATTGCAATTTCTGGCCAAATCCAGATGTATTCGATCCTGATAGATTCTTGCCTGAGAAAATCCAAAATCGTCATCCTTATTCTTATGTACCGTTTAGCGCAGGACCGCGTAATTGTATAGGTAATACACACATACTAATTTTTTGTCATATTAATAATGTTTAATGTCTTTACAAATAATAGGACAACGATTTGCCATGCTGGAGCTGAAAGCTGTAATAGCGTCGTTGGTATACAACTTTTGTCTGGAGCCCGTCGACTATTTAAAGGATATTCATTTCATGATGGATATAATAAGCCGCGTTACACATCCAATTCGTGTACGATTTGTCCCAATCGAACGCACGTAATCTGAAGTCAATACATAATTTTGTTTAAAAATAAATAGATGATTAAGGCTCACGATTAAAAAAATTAATATAAAGAAGTAAGCTTATAGGAGCCAACGCAGTTAGTAGCGCGTAATTATTGTTTATTGTTTACAATAATTAAAACTATACATATAATATCGCAAACGTTTCAACCCTGATTTGTGTCCTCTTCAGAGCGTCTAATAAACCATTAAATTAGGATATAAACTATCATTAAATATAAATCCGAATCCTCCACTCAGAAATATAAATCCTCCACTCATGCAGTCCAGTAGAAATCAAACTTATTTATAAGAGTAGTAAAAAAAGAAGTCATCCTGATTTAGAGTCCAATGTATAGAAAATTTTTATCTTTAACTGTAAATATATAAATCGAAAAATCTAAAAAAAAAAATATTTTAAATGTGTTAAATTAGATAAAATGAATAAAATAGATAAACTAAAGTAAATAAATTATGGATTCATCAATATCAAACTTACACAGATAAGCAGAAGATCGGACGTTAAAGAAGTGGTGATGAGTATCATGTTAACGAATGTGATCTCTTGGGAACAACTTTAGAGACTGAATCCTCTTTTGTCAGAGGAAGGTTAGTTATAAACAAAATCCCACCACTCGGTCATGAGACCCACCACACACCAAACGAAATCAAATAAGGAACTCAAGTTTAAAATCTTTTTATTAAGTCAAAATAAATCGGATCAAGGAGCTCTGTGTCACTTTGTAAATTCAATCCATGTGTTTGTTCTTTAATGTACAACATTTCAGATATCAATCGCTTATTATAATGGGATTCCTCGTCCAAAATTAATACATTGTCCCAATCGAAATCATGTGAAAATTCTAAACGATGATTCGTAATAACGGAAGTTTGAGTCGTATTTCAACTGATGTGGTTCCTGTGTTCTGAAATTCTACTCTTAAGTAATCTACCGGTATGTCCTACATAAGACGCTTCACAATTCAAACAATTGATTTTATAAACAACATTAATGTGTGACATAGGATGTAGTGCATCTTTTTGTACTCCAATAAATTTATTAAGTTTATTTATGCCTTTGAAAGTGAGATATACGTTGCGAAATTGTTTAATATAATGCTTGAATTTTGATGCAATGTCCGGAATGTATGAAATAGTGAAGTACATCTTATTTTTATCGACTATCCTCCTTTTTGGCTGATTGTCTATTTTATTGTTTATCCGATGAAAAATCGTTGGTAGGCATTGGTTAATGGTGGAAAAAATCAAATCAAGGGGATAGTTATTATTCAGTAATATGTTGATAATCAATTCAAAATTTTTTTTATGAAATTCAGGGTTTGACAAAATTAAAACTCTATCTATTAAACCAATTATCGTGCCTTTTTTCTGATTTAGTGGATGACACGAATAGAAGTTAAGATAGCGGCCTGAAAAAGTCGGTTTATGATACCAATCAAAGATTATAGAATTATTTCTTTTAATTAACGTCAAATCTAAAAAGTTTAAAATGTCTCCACCAATTTCAATCGTAAATTGAAGTCGAGGATGTAGAGAATTAAAAGTGTCGAGTAATGTTTTCAAATAAGTAGGAGGAGCCGCCAATGCTATGTCATCAACGTATCTTTGATAAAATGCGGGAACAAAAGGCAGTTCACTAATAGCTTGTAACTCTAAGTCTTGTAATACAATATCCGCGATTATGGGTGATAAAGGAGAACCCATAGGAGCTCCGAAAGTTTGTTTATAGTATTTTCCATTAAACATGAAAAAGGTTGAGTTCAAGATTAGACTAATTGCATTTAAAAATTCAAACTTCGGGATATCTGTATGTACTTCAATTAAATTCCATCTTTTTTCAAGTCCTTCCATCGCCAAATTTATTGGAACATTTGTAAATAAGGAAACCACATCTAAAGAAACAAGACTATACTCACTAGGAATCAGCACCTCAGAAAGTTTTTTTGACAAATCGAAGCTATTAATAGTGTGGCTGTAAGGTAATGGTAAACTTTTATGTATAATTTTGTGTAAAAATTTTGCCAAATTATGTAACGGGCTACCAATAGATGACACAATAATTCGAAAGGGACAAGCAGGTTTATGTATTTTCGGTAAGCCGTACCCTGGTGGAAATAAATTTATGAAGAACTACAAACATGGTCCAAATCGCGTAGTTTTAATGTAAAAATTTCGTTAAAATAATCTAAAATGTTATAATTACATCCTAAGGCCCAGTTCCACAATCTCCAGTTAACTTAACCGGTTGGTTATTCCATTGGAATTGACCAATCGCATTTGTCGTTAAGCAAAATTAACAAATGCGATTGGTCAATTCCAATGGAATAACCGGCCGGTTAAGTTAACTAGAGATTGTGGAACTGGGCCTAAGAAACATTTAGATTATTTTTACATTTTTACATTTTTACATTATAACATTTTAGATTATTTTTCCGCAATTTTTACGTTAAAACTACGCGATTTGGGCCATGTTTGTAGTTTTTCATAAATTTATTTCCACCAGGGTATGCCCTAGGTAATAGTGCATTGGTACTATTTAACAAAGAATATGTCGAATCTGAAATATAGTTATGAAGTTTCCATCTTTTTAGTAAATCTTTCAAATCATTGAGTATTCTGTTAGTCGGATTTCGTTTTAACAAAGAATATGTATCCGTATCAGACAGATTAGTTTCTATTTTATTAATATATTCCTCTTTATCAAGTGCGACCACAGAGTTCCCCTTATCTGCTCTAGTAAACAATATATGTGGATTGTTTTTAATAAACAGTTTAGAGGCACAGACTGACGACCTGATGCTAATATCAAATTTATTTATTATATTGTGAGTATTATTATTAAACTTACTGACAAACGAAGAAGTCTTGTGTCGAAACTCAGTTTTCATTTTAGGAGATAGTTTTTGAGTGAAATTTTCAATATGTTTAATGCATTCTATTAAAGTATGCTTGTTAAAAATCGGAGGAAGACAGAAGCCCTCACCCAGTTGTAACAAACCAATTACCTCTTTAGGAATTATTGTGTTGCTCATGTTAATAAACCATTTATCTCTAAGTTCCAAAGGATTAAGTGTATTTTGTTTGAAATTACAAGGATTCAATTCAATTGTAAATTGGGGATCTGAAGAAGGTTGGTTAGGGATTTTAACTGAGAATTTTTTTGCTGAATGTTGTGCATTAGATGTATCAACAAAACAATGGTATTTAATATTGTCAATGTTATTAATTTTTAAAGAATCTATAGCATCATGTCTTAGTCTAAGCCACTTCAATTTATTTACTGAGATGCGGTGTTCATGGGAATAAAAATTTTTTAAGGAATATAATAATTTTGTTTGATAAGAAGAAAGCAATTGTCCCCTTTCCCTATAGTGAAGAAATTTTTAGATAAAAATTTATAGAATTATTTTTTTATGGAATTGTCATGTATTCTTTGTGTTACCGCGCATTATTTGGTTTGTAATGGTATCTATAAATATATTGAATATTATTTTTAAAAAACAATGTTATTTTATGAATAAATATGTAATATATAAAAATTGCAAAAAAATTGGAATTACAAAAAATATGGGGTAATTATTGCGAAAAGGTTAACACTTTGATTTTCACATATATTGTAGTCGATAGAGTCTTGAGTCACAAGTCACGTACACTTTGAATCATGCTGCGGACTCTTCTGACATATATCATTTCAAAATTTTCTACTTTTTAAACTTATAAATAACATTTTAAGTGTGATGTAAATAAATAGATCTCTAAAAAGAACAAGGTCATTGACCTTTCCCGTCGCTCGGTTAGTAAAAAAAAGTTTGAACTCGCTTCGCGTGGAAAGTTGCAAACCCATGTGGAACCGTATAACGACAGACCTCGTTTCGCCCTGTAAGCAAGGAGCGGTGTGGGGTAGCCCTAGCTTCGCGTGGAAAGTTGCAAACTCATGTGGAACCGTACAACGACAGACCTCGTTTCGCTCTGTAAGCAAGGGGCGGTGTGGGGTGGTCCTAGCTTTGCGTGGAAAGTTGTAAACTCATGTGGAACTATACAACGACAGACCTCGTTTCGCCCTGTAAGCAGGAGGTGATGTGGGATGGACCTAGCTTCGCATGGAAAGTTGCAAACCCATGTAAAAATGTCACATTGGTTAAGTTGTTTCATCTACAGTTCACTTGACGAAATGAGGTCTATCGTTGTACTGTTCTACATGGATTTGCAACTTTGCACGCGAAGCGAGGTCCACCCCTACCCACTTCTGCATGCGGGGAGGGGTGGCAGCTCCTCCCCGCCTACACGTGTACTGTCTACACATACATATTGAGAAATCGTGTAACGAAGCGCCCCGATATGGACTCGTTACGCGGCCCCGTTACACCCCCTGAAGGAAGGGCGCTATGCACCGACAATACGCGCCCGCACCGATACCCGCCGATCGTGTATCTTCGGCCGACGCCGAACGCCGCCGATCGCACCGCTGCCGCCGGGACACCGCACCGTACCCTTAGAACTTATAAGTTTTAAAACCGATTCTACAATAACGTAAACGTGGTTGTAAGCGGTTGTAGTTGTAAAAAATTAACCAATCATGGTCCATAATTCTCCTCAAATTCAATTGTGATTGGTCAATTTCTTACAACTACAACCACTTACAACAACGTTTACGCTATTGTAGAATGGGCTTAAGACCGTACCGCTCCCACCGTTAAATCCCCGAGCGGCCTAGCCGCCGATCGGCGAAGCCGCACGAAGCTGCGCCGAATACATCCGAGCACCAAAATTCGGGGTATATATATAAGAACAACAAAAAGTTAATTTAATTCGACCTGACTGGCCAGATGTATTATACTAAGAAGGGCACTACGTTTCGACCATGGGATTTGGTCCTTTTCAAGTGCGTTACAGTGGATTATATAAATACATAAATCTATGGCATTCGCCCAAGAAAGTCATAGATACTTATGTGTCAAAAATATAAAACGAAATCTTATGAGTTTACATGCCATAGAGGCCAACTAACGTCTATCCACATCGAGATATATTATAATACTATATATATATAAGCCTTAGAACTTAAGGCCCAGACACAATGCTAGGCAATAGCGATAGGAACAAAGAATAACCACAGGCAATAGATTTCAACCTATCAGAAACCGTGTATTAATGACTGTACATTGATACACGGTTTCTGATAAGTTGAAATCTATTGCCTGTGATTATTCTCTGTTCCTATCGCTATCGCCTAGCATTGTGTCTGGGCCTTTATACTAATGGAAGGGGAATAGCTATTGTTCTCGTAGGCCGAAACCGTTTCCAGCATCTGTGCGACAAGGATAGATAGAACAAACTGTGCGCTAGACAAGCACTGACGCTTTCTCGCTTCGGCCGCTCATGCGCATTTCGAGGAAAAGTAATAGAATGAGACAGAACCAATGAAGAATAGAATGAGACAGAACCAAGTTGTTGTCTCACTTCTTGGACACAGTAGTGCGAGTTCTATATATTGAAAGGCGCCTATCTCTTTGTCTCGCGGTTGCCTTATTCCAACACGGTCGTGCTCGATCAAGATGGCCGTTCTTTATCGAACATGTTCCGTCGATCGTTTGGCGGATTTCGGGATCGGAGGTAGATCGGTAAAGCACTGACTCGATGGACACTCTGGTTCTATGTAATATAAATGTATTTAATAAAGATATACAACTAACAATACTGATCGACTTATTAAAGCTATTCGACGACTACGCAAAACGCGACTTATCTTTAGTCCGTTTAATGAGCGAGTGTCCTGCTCCGATTTTCGGAGCAGGTCGCAGGAAACGATCCCGGGATGGCGCGCGCTCGCGCCATCTGTTTACGTCGCGACTTCCGGCGTGCAGCGCCGCCGCTGGCGCGCTAGCGTCGCCGTGTCGCTACAATCGCGACATCTTTCAGTATATATTCCCATTGGCGCTTTCGCGGGGGGATACAAATGCGTTTCTCCCTGGAACCGATTCGTCGAACTGTTGACCATTACGCAGGTAAAGCAATTCTCTAAATAATCCGCGATTCTCTTGCGCATATTTGGAAAGCAATATTGCTGGGTGATTCCCTGCAAAGTTTTCTCTAAAGCACAATGTGATTTCGTCGTGATACACTTTAAGTATATTATTGATCATGCTTTCCGACGCAACGAATTTCAAATTTCCGTTATCCTTCTTATATACTAATCCATTAACTAACGCAAACTTATCACTATCCTTAAATTTTAAACTAACACTAATTTCTTTAATTCTTGGATCTGCGAGCTGACGGAATTCGAGTTCCCTCTCGAGTGGCAGCTCATTTACGTACCCAACTCGACGTGCAACATACGGCTTCCCGGACGGTGAATTACTTTAAATGTATAATTCTGTAACGCTAGTGTCCACCTAGCTATTCGTGGATTCAAATTCGCCTTATTCACTGCATGCATTAACGCATTACAATCCGTGATCACCGTGAAAGTTATACCGTACAAATATAAATGAAATCTTTCCATTGCTTTTACCATAGCTAACATTTCTAACTCGAAACTATGGTATTTCTTTTCTGCTTCATTTGTCGAGCGACTGTAATATGCTACTGGTGACCATAAATTGTCTTTTTGTTTTTGTAGGAGGATCGCTCCCAACCCGTGAGTGCACGCGTCCGTGTGAAGCTTTGTTTCGGCGAAAGGGCTGTATACACGCAATACGGGGTAAGTCGTAAATTCGCTTTTTAACAATTGAAAAGCGTCTTCGCATTCTTGATCTAATAAAAATTCGACTTCTTTTTTCAGTAAATTTTGGAGTGGTTTAGCTTTTAGCGCTAAATCTTTAACAAACTTTCGAAAGTAATTCGCTAATCCGAGGAATCTGTATTTCTAACTTATTCTTTGGTTTTGTGTACTTGAGTATAATTGCCTCCGTGTGCCTTGTGCTTAGTGTGATGCCGTTGATGGAAACTATGTATCCAAGATATTCAATACTTTTGCGTAGAAATTGACATTTTCCAATATTCAAATCAAAGCCGTGGCTTCTCAGTATGCACATTACTTCTTTCAATACCGATAAATTTGATTGAACCGTATTGGTCGAAATCAGAATATCAGAATGTATATACACTATAACTTTATCCTCTCTAATGAGTGGATTCAGTATATGTATAATTTGTTTTTGAAACTCCGCGGGTGCTTCTGAGAAACCGAAAGGCAATCTTGTATATTCATACTGACCGTCGGGGGTCGCGAATGCAAAATACTTTGTGCTATCCTCGTGTACTTTGATTTGAGGGGAGGCTCCCGTTCATGACGATGAAAAAATCGAATTTTTTTGCTTAATTTTCATCCTTATGTTGTTGAAAATACGTGGACGAAAGGATACTTTGATATCGAAAGTATTTTACGAGTTATACTCTTGTTAATCGGAACAGTCCGTCGGCTGGAAAATAGTTCGGCGGAGGAAAATACTTCGGAGCACGCAAAAAATGCCAGAATAGAGAAAATCAACGCGCAAATCCAGAAAAACATCTTCTTTGAGGAAGAGGAAGGGCCTCTATATGGTCCTGGAATAGCTGATTAAATGTAAGTTGTAAAAAACAAACATTAAATACGATTTTATATAACATCAAACTAACGCGTTTTTCTCAAAACAACATCGGCGCGCGGGGCGCTCTACAGCTTCAACGGATAAACCGATTATAATAAATCATGGTGCAAAAGAAAGGAAATTTGGGGGGGCCTTCACGATGAGTTTTTTTTCAAAAATTGATTGCAAATTTTTTTATTCGAACGTTGAAGCAAAAGAAAAACAGGGAAAAATAGGTTTTTTTTCAAATGGCTGCCATTTTGTTTGCCGGGGGTTTTTTAAAAATCGGAAAACGATAAGGCCCCCCTTTAGTCTAGTTTAATAAATTTTTTGTGTTTTTTGTGTCAGATCAGCTGGTAAGGCTGTGGAGCGCCCCGCGCGCATAAACTCACGTCGTTTGTGGCTTCATGACGTGGAAGCGAGAGCCGCCATTTTGAATTTTTTTTAACATTAAAAAATCAAAATTTCTTATGTAACAGTACAAGAATAAAACCCCTTAAAAGTTTTTTAAAAATTCATTTACTTTATATCAAAAAAAAATTCCTGAAATTCATGCATTTTTTGGGCCTCTGAACGGGAGCCTCCCCTTGATGAAAACTATCTTTAAGATCCAATAACGAAAATACCGATTTATTTCCTAACCGTCCTAAACATTCCTCGATAATTGGGAACGGATACTTTTGTTTTTCTACGCGACAATTCAAAGGACGTAAGTCGACACAAAGTCTTATTTGACCACTTTTCTTTCTTACAGGCACGACACGAGCACAATACGGGGACACACTCGGGTTGACAATTCCCCGTTCCAACAGGCCGTCAACAATTTGCCGGATCTGTTGTCGTTCGACAAACGCAAATTTACGCGGGGCATATGCATAGACTGAGTGATCTTTCAGTCTCACCTGTACCGCATAATCATCCTTGACGGGTGAGAAATATTTTTCTTTTACTTCTAGAATTATTTTCCTTAATTCCGCTTTGCACGCCTCTCCAAAATCCACTTCAATATTATTTAATTTATCTTCTAGTTTACTGTCGGCCATATTCTCCTCTACGAGACACAACGGTAGAAGCGAAAACAGGCTGACTCGCTCGCGGTCGTCCTTGTTTATAGGACGATATATCAAGACTAGCTTTTCTTTTTCCAAGAATTCGCGTCCTAGTATTATGTCGACATCACTTGTACTGTTGTCAAGGACAAATAAATCCGTTTCTAATTCCAAATGCTTCAACGGCTCTATCTTAACTTTAACCTTGACTAATCCTATGACTTTTAACGATTCACCGCTTAAATTTCTTAATTTTCTACATGTCGATTTTAACTCTATTTTATCCGATTTTATTAATTTTTCGTACTTATCTAAGCGGATGAATGATACTGGACTTCCAGTGTCTATAAGAGCAGATAACTTACATTTATTTCCCGCTATTTCAGTTACATTTATTACCGGGCTTTCGAGTTCGAGTTTGGTGCCGGTCTCCTTGATCGCTGCTATGACCTCCGACGTTGACTCGTGCGCCTCGACGTTTGCCGCCGCTACCATCTACGAGAACCTGGTGGATTGAACCGCTTTCTCTTCCTTTCTCTTTATCGTCGGGCAGTCGAATTGACGATGTCCTTTTGTTTTGCAGTAGAAGCACACTGGTGCGTCTCTACAGTTCTTATGGTTGTGGCCTCCTTTTCCACAGTTCCGGCACAAATCCTCTCTCGGCTTCGCTGGTTTCCCCATGTTCATCGGCGCCCTTCTTTCCGGCTCTGAGAATCCCTCGGCGATGGTTCTCATCCGGTCAAGGAAGGATTCAACGGTGTCTGCCTTCACCGATAACGCCGTTATCCTCAAGGCATTCTGCACAATTCCACCCACGAGTAAGTGAATGGTATCTTTCACTGGCAATTCAAGTCCGTGCATCAAAACTAACTTGTCGATCGCGTACTGATCGAAAGTTTCTCTGTGTAGGTTCCACTTCCGGAAAACCTCCACCTTCTGGATGGCCTTGTAGAAGGGGACTTTGCGGTCAAAAATCTTGGCCAACTCTCGCCGCAAGCCTATCCACGATTCTAACACCTCGCCGGTTTGTATTTCATACCACTTTTTTGCACTTTTTGTTAATCGGCTTGACGCTGCTAATAAAACAATAGCGTCCGTCGCTCCATGAATTTGGGAGACCTTGTCTATTCTGCTGATCCAAACATGCACGTTTTCATCTTCAGATCCTCCGAATTCTGGGATCTGAGAGGCGATCCATTTCACCGAGCTTCCCGGAGAATGGCTATTCGGCGTTTCCGTCACCGATGCTGTGGCTCTCACCGGAGACGAGTTCGACGTCGACCTTTGACGTGCTCTGCCGGGATCGTGCTCCCCCATCCTTGGCGCTGAGGCGTTTGAGAGCATCTCAGCGGTCACAATTCCTCGACGTGCGGTCAGCATCTCTACGAGTTAGGTAAATTGCCGTTGCTGTTGCTGCATGAATTGCATCTGTTGCTGTTGCATCTCTCGTTGATGCTTCAGCATGTCGGTCGTCACCGACGTTAACACCTGTTGCACCGTTGATGCCATCACCGGGTCTTCCTCCGCGGAGTGAATCTCAGGATCAGCACTCGTGTGCGAGTTTACTCCGGCTTGCTGGCCTTCTCCCAGCCAATCCTGGGCGGGCCCGTGCCGCTCGAGATGCGTCATTATCGCATCAATTAGATCGCTTCTATCTCCTGTGGTCGGCAAGCGGTATTTATCCGCTTCTTCTTGTAGCTGCTCGTGAGACCATTCGTCGAGCACCGCTCGATTCATGTCTCTTTTCGACACTTGATTCGCGCACTAAGATTATAACGCGTTCCCGACAATTCGCTCGACATTCGGCTCGCGCACTGAAATTGTAACGCGTTTCTGTTAATTTTTCGACACTCGACACTCGTCACTCGACTACGGCTTGCACCGTTGCTCGGGGCTATCGTTGCTCCGATTTCGACAATGGAGTACGCGGCTCCCGACCGTTATTCCGACTCGCGATAAATGGACCACGTGGCACCGGGCCGTTACTCCGACTCGCGCTCCGATCACTTTCGATTGTCCACCGATCTACGGCTCCGAATCGTCCTTCTCCGACCCGAATCCGTCAATTAATTTAATACCGTCGACTACGGACGCCGGTCTGCAATCGGACGGCGGTCCTTGATCCCACTTCTGATGTTGAAAGGCGCCTATCTCTTTGTCTCGCGGTTGCCTTATTCCAACGGTCGTGCTCGATCAAGATGGCCGTTCTTTATCGAACACGTTCCGTCGATCGTTTGGCGGATTTCGGGATCGGAGGTAGATCGGTAAATCACTGACTCGATGGACACTCTGTTGTATATAATATAAATGTATTTAATAAAGATATACAACTAACAGTACTGATCGACTTATTAAAGCTATTCGACGACTACGCAAAACGCGACTTATCTTTAGTCCGTTTAATGAGCGAGTGTCCTGCTCCGATTTTCGGAGCAGGTCGCAGGAAACGATCCCGGGATGGCGCGCGCTCGCGCCATCTGTTTACGTCGCGACTTCCGGCGTGCAGCGCCGCCGCTGGCGCGCTAGCGTCGCCGTGTCGCTACAATCGCGACATCTTTCAGTATATATTCCCCTTCCATTAGTATAAGTTCTAAGATATAAGACCCAAATTTATTATTAACAATGCACTCCTGCACGGACTCGACTCACTTCGAGTCGAGTCCGGGGAGTCATATGTGAGCCAGCATCCCGAAGATCCGCTGTGCCACGAACCGAACTTAGACCGTATCCTGATATCCGATCGAAGCGAGAAAAGGAGGTAGCGAGTACGCTGACCCCGCCGAACGATTCTCGGCAGCTTCATCGAAGTCCGATTACTCTTAGACCGATTCGACGAGAAAAGGAGGTAGCGAGTACTCTGGCCCCGCTGAACGATTCTCGGCAGTCGGAACCGTCGCCACATCACATCCTCTGGCAAGTTCGGCGAGAACGAGGGGGCACGCTGCCCCGCCGACATTCTCGGTATCCGTATTGCCCACTGCCCATCCTTCGGTGCTGACAAGAAACCGGGGACCGAGTTTATTTCTTGGTCTCCATCGACCGTTGTCGACAGTCGCCACCGTCCCGTGTTCCTGCACCGGGGAATCCGAAGGGTGAGAAACTGCACCGGGCAGATTGCTCCGCAAATTCGCGCTGCCCGCAAAGCCGCGCGTTGCATTCGCGCTCGTGCTATCGGCCCGCGCCGAGTTTTGTAAATACCGCGCCGTTACCTGTATTACCTTTCAAAAAAGGTAAAAAACGAGCGCCAAGTGTACGCGCGACGTGCAAAAAACTGTATTGACAAAAATTTTGATATAATTTGGTCTTATAATTCCATTTGTATTTTTTTCAAAAATAATGACAAAAGTTAAATTACAAAAATAATGACAAAAGTTAATTTGGTCTTATTATTTGTATTTTCTACAAAACATTAATAACAAAAGTTAAATATTCTTTTTTTCTACTACAAAACCCGACTAGAAATTGGCCCGATTTGAAAAAAATTCAGGAAAAATAAATATAAAAAAATTAAAATATAAAGATGTGCTCTTAACAACAAAATCATCTAATAACACAGTTTTACTTTCTAATGGCAGCTGTATAATACAAATTAATAATATTTATCTTTCGGAGAATCAAACGCATATGGAACACATAGAAATTTGTGGTGATATTTAAAAAAAAAGAAATCTATGTAATAAAAAATTAAATATACATACATAGAAAACGGTCAGAGTCTTCTTCTTCTTCGGAAGAATTAGAACTAGCAAGTAATATTTCTGATGAAAAGCGATCATCGACTTCTTCTAAAAAAATTAAATGTACTCAAACTAATTGCAAGCATAAAGGTAAATTAAATTGTGAATGAGATGTGATATATTGATAATTTATGTATTCATATTTTGAAAACACTTTTTCTTGAACTTTCAAAATCTTTAAAAAAAATAGAGGAAAAATTACAAGAATTAACAAACGAAATGACAGGTCTTAAAATACCAATCTTAAAACTTGCCGTAAACGTGGAAAATATTTTATCAATATTAAAAGACCAAGTAAATAGAGAGCAATCAAGAATTTCATCAGAAGATAAAGAGGATAATGAGAACCTGATTAAATTACAATGTGACAGCATGGAACAAATTGAGCAATCCAGCGAACAATTAAAATTAAATAAAAAATATTGAAAAAAATTGTATAAGTATAATATTGTTGCGCCGCTGCGCCCCTGCGCTCCTTCCCATCGGCCGGGTTTTAGCCAGCCGGTCACGGAAATCGATATCGAAGAAAGAAGAGCGATCCTTGACGACGGTTGTTGTTGACGTTTGGAACGGCGCGTCTCGTGTCGGGATTTCGTTGAATCTTGTACGCGCGCGAGCTTGCTTGTATTGTGGAGCATTGAGAAAGGCGATTAAAGGCTGTGTTACTTTTCTAATTGGTGTTCTTCCTTTCTCCCGCGTGCGTGTTCGCGTGTGTGTGCGGGAGTGCCGTCGGGAGGGAGAGCGGTCGTGAGCACAGACGTGCGGCGGTCGTGACATTTTTGGGGGCCCCTCCGGGATAGACCGGTTGGAGACGACGATGGCCACGTCAGCACCTACCACTAGGAAGAGGATCCGGCTAGCGAATCCGGAGTCTCCTACCGAAGCGGCTACGCTGCAGGCGGTGATGCGGGAGCTGCGTGAGATGCGA
>NJRQ01001386.1:0-12354 GCA_003063805.1 Aphaenogaster ashmeadi
TTCAATTGACCAATCAGAATAAAGAATTTTATTAATTGACCAATCAAAGAATGCTTCAAAGCATTTGAAGCACCAAGTGGACCGCAGCCTTATTAACTTTATCATTTATTTATAAAAAAAGTAAGATGGAGCAAATTATGGGAAATGCATATTATGAAGGAGCAAATTAAGTTGATTTTTTCATGCATCGCAAATTTAATTACTGTAGAGGTCGCTGGCTGGGAGCTTGTGGGTGACAGCTCCCTGAGTTAATCAATCAAAACATCTTATTTTGAAATGGGATGTTTTGATTGGTTAACTACGGTTGACGCGACACGTGACGCGCTCAGTGGAAACGCAGCCTAAGATCCTCCGACGGCGTTCATAAAATCATCAGTCCTTGTGTGGGCGCGTGTGAGGCTTCGCATGTAATGTAAATCGGCCTCAATTAACGCGATAAAAATAGTACCTTTTCGTCGGCGTACCCACCGTTTGAGGTAAATCTAACGATTTTTCCGGCATCATCATGTAATTCGTCGTGAGACGCATGTATATCGCGAAATCGGGCGTCGCCAGTGATGCCTGCGCTAATAATATCGCATGATACACGTTATCATCATTGATATCGACGCGAGCGTGGCGGGTCTCAGCGAGCCTCGGTTCATCCAATTTCCACCGTGTCCACGCATAATGACGTGAAACGTCCCAGCGGAACGTTTCGATTACGATTTAACGGCGACGAGACGTGGTATCCATAGTCACAGTGCGCCGTAACGAATTACAACATTAGGTAAAAGTCACATAAAGTCAAAAAGAGTCGCCCTTAGTAAGCTATTTTTCGGGCTGCCTGGCGGACGCCATAACGTCCATTCATGTACAATTAATTCGTGCGAGAACCTCGTCGCTGATCGTCGTCCGTCGATACAACGATTGACTTCATCGCGAAACGTGTATTTCATTTCCGCATTTCGCGCCAATCTGGCTACTTCGCTGGGAATGATCGTGTTTTAGGTGGAGTCGTGTAATCTATTGACTGCGGCACGTGTAGCTTCTAACATTCCATTTCGACGCGCTCTCTTCATGAAGATCTCGCTTCTTTACGTAGGACGGTATTCATAGTCGGTTCTTATATTTAAGATCGTTTTAAGTACAATCTTAAGATGTTTTAAACCAATCACAGAACCGTATTAGCGTCTTAAGACGGTCTTAAAATAAGAACCGACTATGAATACCGGCTGTAGAGAGTAAAAGCGGTGAGCACACACTTTTCCATAACACATAATTTATCCCGAGATGAAAATAAAGGATTCTGATTGGCTGATTTTCTTATGCCATTATGTGTTATGCATTATGAAAAAGTGTGCTCACCGCTTAAGAATACCTAATACGATAACGTGTTTTTTTTGCAGGTCAGTAAACATGCCAGAATTGACGGAGCTTGACAAGGCGGCGAGCTCGGAGCCTACCAAAGTCGAGTTGGTAGGTATCGGCTCCGCAACCGATTCTGATTCCGACGATACCATACCGGAATTAGAAGATGCTGGCACTCCCGGTACCGTCGGTTTCCCCGGCACGACGGTCACTGGACTTCCCATTGATATGGTGTCCAAGGCCAAGCAGAGTCGTGGTGAAAAGAAGGCCAGGAAACTCATGAGCAAATTGGGATTGAAGCCGGTATATGAATTGGAATACTTGAATATTTTAATAAATTCATTTAGCTTGATATCTCTGTTCGAAGTGGATTACAATCTTATACTTTTTATTCAAACCTTTTTATTTTTTAATCAATTTCTCATAAATTGAGACATATGGGGTAAGAATCGAACCTGAGACCTCAGATTATGAGTCTATAGTTTCTACTTTGAGCTATGTGTCACCCCTCTAAATTTATTTTTGATGCAAGATAATAATTTTGTTTTGTTTTCTGTATATAGGTGCAAGGTGTCAACAGAGTAACAATTCGTAAATCAAAGAATATTTTATTTGTTATAAACAAGCCAGACGTTTTGAAGAATCCAGCTTCAGACACATATATAGTATTTGGTGAAGCCAAGGTAAGGAACGTGATTCTGACTAACAACAAATATTGCGTATTTATTGAACTTTTTGTTTTATGATGATTTACTGGGGTTTCGCAAATTATAACAGAAATCAAATGTTGAAAAATACCTTGGCAGACTGATATTTAACAATTATTTGTTACTATATATAAATCTACATATAAATTATTTAATATACGTTTTATGTGATAATTTTTTTCTGTAGATTGAGGATCTCAGTCAACAAGCTCAAGTAGCAGCGGCTGAGAAGTTCAAGGAACCACCAGTTATACCAGCCACTGAAGCTGGCGGCAGCACTACGGTAAGATATATATTTGTAGTTATCAAAGATGTGTCTATTTGGAAATATAATATTAATATGTAGCATTATTTAACATTACTCTTTTTATCTTGTTATACTAGGTTGTTGCTCCTATACAAGAAGAATCCGAAGAAGAAGTGGATGAAACAGGCGTGGAGGAGAAAGATGTTGATTTGGTTATGTGTCAAGCTAACGTATCGCGAGGGAAAGCTATTAAAGCTCTTAAGAATAATCAAAATGACATCGTCAATGCTATCATGGTAAGTTTCGGAATACATGTTCATGCATACTTTACACATTTAAATATTTCTGTATAACCATATATGATGATCATTTCAAGGGTTTCGCTTATATACTTTTATTATCAGAATAAAAATTATGTTGAATCATCTTGGCAGACTGACTCGTTTTCTGTCAATAAACTGTGCTGAACAAATACGGGAATCGATAACTCATCTACTTATTTTTTATTTCAGGAATTGACAATGTGATAGAGCTGCTTAGAAATAGGATGTGCTACGTGATTCGGACGTGAGCCAGAGATCATAATTTTATTATATGTACACCATCTGAAAGCATCGTTCTTTTTTTATTTCATTGAATTGAAACGATAAGCTGCGATGTATTGCGAGAAAACTGGTCACATGGATAAATCTGTAATTGTCTCGAAAAATTTAATCCACATGTATATACAAAATTTGTGTAAAAGAAAAGATAAATACATTAAGATCGCTACATATTTCAGGTTTTTTTTATTACGCATTAAAAAAGCGTATTAAATCGATATTAATAAGTATTTCGATTTGTAGCCAATTTGATAACTACTAATTTACAATGAAAGAACATCTTTTAAGGTGGTTCTTTCCCAACTATGCTAGTCAAAATTAGACTTGATCAATAAAGTTCAATAGACGATGAATTCTTTTATATGAAATTCAAGAACAGATTTTTAAACACTATTGCTTCTCTTAGAATATTAAAAACCGACAAAATAAAAAAGAGTTACAGAAAATAAAATAGTCTTCTGAATTGCGTAGTGTTCGCAGAGCGTAAAGCCTATTACACAATAGGAAAGCACAGGCAATAGAAATAGAGAACAGAAATTATCCACCAATAGGAGGAGGGAATAATATCTATTCCCTGCTCCTATTGGTGGATAATTTCTGTTCTCTATTCCTATTGCCTGTGGTTTCCTATTGTGTAATAGGCTTAAATATCACTGCAGCGCGACACCAAATTTTTCTAAGTGCGACGTTGCCACATCCGCATGATCGCGCACGAAAAAGCTAACCTAACCAAATATTTTTGGATTCATCATACTCTGATACCGTACGGTCAGCGTCGTTGAAATTTAAACATGTACTTCTTTAAACATTCAACTACTTTTGCTCGATTTTTTGTTTTAATCCTTATTATAGATTTTTTGCTAGTGACAAATACATGTCCAAGTGTCAGGTTTTCTACCTCAGCAGCCAATGGCGATAAGCGAAATGTTAAAAACAGTTAATTTTAAGTGATTATATCTCGGAAACTATACGGTAAATCAAACCCAAATTTTACACACATACGTATTTATATCTAAATTAGTTTTGCTGCAAGTTTAAAGAAAATCTGTAACTTTATCATTTTTGACCTAACCACCTTAACAGTGCGATCGCAAACAGATAGGATGATTTGCATCAGATTTGGATAGAAAGAAAGATAATTAAAGTAGTATTGGATAATTGTGCATGGTTAATTAAAAGATGGCTATATATGCACAATATCATCCATCGGTATTTAGCCGACTCTTTGAATTCGATAATGAAACATATCGATAACTGGTATATATAAATTCTCAAATCGGACAGCCGATAAGAATGTCGAATAAAGATATAAAAAAAATAACTGTCGGTAAACACAATCACATTTAATAATTTTTCATTTTTCATTCATAATTTAAATCAATCTTATTTAATAATTTTAATTGCAAGATTAATTAAGTCACTCTAATATACAAAATATTTTAGAAATTTATGATTTTCTTATACAATGTATAACTTTAAACGAATTATTATACGAAATTGACACAAGATGGCAGCGTAAGTAACTTGAGAAGATTGCTGTTGCAATTTTTCGCATATGGCACACAATGATTCAAGAATAAACATATATTTATAAGCAGTATGATAAATATATTTAGTAGAATAAGTATATTTTAATTGACAGTATATATTGACACCATACTTTGAGTTTTTATTTTAATAATTTTACTTAGATCTTTATAGCATTATTTCACATTATTCGAAATAAAACATTTTATTACAACATTTATACGGAAGAAATAATAGAAATATTTACGATAAGATTTAATATTCTTTCTAGATTTCCGAAACAAAAGATCGTATGCAAATTTTAGAGGGAACGAAGCTGTTCAGCTTTGTTTCAGGTTGCTCGACGCGTATCCCTGTTACTCTACAAATATCTTTTAAGATTTGGGGATCGCAGAGATATATCCCACCGAACCAGAATATATCCCACAGATATCGCACTAACTGCAGCACTCCGTGACGCGACCATGGAAAAAAAGGCGGCTGGGGCGATCCCTCGCCGCGACGCGACGTGACGCGAGAAGTTTTATATAAGCCGTTTCGCGCACGTGTCGTCGCCGAATATCCACGAGATGAAAGAGCGAGCGCAAGGAGAACGATGTTGGACGATGAGCGGCGCGATATTGCCGCGTAGGATGTGCGCGTCCTACGATTTCGCGCTAATATTTGAGATTTCGGTCTCGTATATGACGCGCTATCCGCGCCGGTGACATCTGGCACGGATCTTAAGGCATATTATTGCCCGCAAGAAGCGTTCGCAATATTGTCACGTAATAAAGGAGAGAGAGGAAGAGCTGCTGCCCGAGAGATCACTTGCGGAAGCGCTCGTATAAGCCCTACGTATACGTCGTGGAAAGATCGCGTCGGATATCGTATCGAAAAATCATTGAAATCCTTAAATCCCAGAATCATTGAGACATATTGGGTGTAACTGAAAGTTTTGCCGACTCGCGGCTTGGAAGATGGTCGTTGACCTCCTCTCGGATTTCGTTCGTTCCTTTTGTTCGTCTTGCATATATCCCGATATCGATAGTAGTCAAGAGACGCGGTTTTTGTAAATTACATCCTTTCATTATAATTATTAATTTTATATATTTCTTTGGAAGTAGGCAGGGGTGAGGGAGGAGGGAGAAGATTATAATACCCCTACAGCACAAATATTGCTACAACATTGCAGGAATATTATTTTGTAAGATTAAAATATTTCACAAAATATTTCTGAAATCTTGTAACAACATTTCTATGTCCGCATTTAAACAATATTTTGCAATATTCCTGCAATGATCCTAAAATATTTTTAAAAATATTGTAGATATATTCCTGAAACGTCAATGCAATTTTCAAATAATGTCCTAAATATTTCTAAATACTAAATTTCTAAATATTATGCTCATTAATTTCTTTTGTGCAAAGACACAATCATATCTCGCACTAAGTGTATGCATAAACCATGCACAAATTATGACATGTCCGAACTTCGGTTATATAGACTTTGGCTATATAGAAAGCTCGACAAATTTTACACATTCGAGAAACAACACCATCTAGCGGCAGTTCTAGAATATCAGAATACATAATCAAAATATATTGTGATATTTCCGGAATATTACAATGTATGTGATTGAATTATGATATTGCAGTAATATTTTGCAACATTTCCTGTGAAATATTAACATTACAATATTTCTGCAATATTCTTGCAATATTTATAATATGTTGCACTATTGAAATATTCCTGCAATCTTTTAGCAATATTTTGTGCTGTAGGAGTATACATTGCCGGCCAAAAGTTTGGATACACTCGCATTTTTACATATTTTATTATAGCGATTTTACCAAGAATATATCAGCTCAAAAAAGGATTTTTCTGTTAGTAATGAATCGATAAACTCATTTACAATAATATCTATTGAAATTTTCGAAATATCGAAAAAGAAGCCGATGGTACGCTTACGAATATGATTTGGCCATCACAATCGCCAGATCTCAATTCCATCGAGCTTCTATGGGAGGAGCTTGACAAATAGATACGCATAACTTGTCCATCGTCTTTAACAGAACTTTGGAGGGAATTACAGGACGCGTGGAATTCCCTCTGGGACAAGATACTATCAACAAACTAGTTTAAAGAATGCTGCGATTAGTAGAAATGGTTATAAAAGCCAAAGGTGGATTTTTCGACGAAAAGAAAGTTTAACCAGTCTCTGTAAGAAGCGTGTTATATTGAAGTTAATTTTGCCTTATTTAAATCATTTAAGTAGTCTATGTTAAACGATAATTATTTGAATACAAAAGGCTTTATTAAAATTGGATATTTGTAGACTTTTTGGTGTTTTGACAGGTCCAAACTTTTGGCCGGTAGTATAGATCATAAACAACTTAATATAGCATACAATCACAGTTTCGTTTTTACGTAAGATGTACTTACACGGAAAGAACGGTTTTGCTGAAATATCTAAAAAAATTTGGTCAAATACAGATCTGAAAAAATAATTTTGTTAGATCATCAAAAGTAACTAATAAGTAGGACATTCAAGCATGATGATAATGCTGCAAAAAGTTTTAATATTCTAGCAATTATTTTGAGTGTTTTACTTAGTTACTTTTGATGGTCTAATGCCCAATTTCTTCACCTTTAGATAAGTTTTATCTTCCAGATAAAATTAGCAATAGCCAATCATAGCCGTTGATTCTGAGAGATATCCTCCGAATAAAGTTATCGAGAACTTATATCTAAATGTGAAGAAATTGGGCATAACAAAATTATTCTCAGATCTGTATCTGGCCAAATTTTTAGATATTTCAGCAAAACCATTCTTTCCGTGTAAGAGAAATGTCGCTTATTGAATGATATTATTGGATTCAAGGTACTGACGATAGATATCGATCATCTTTGCGCATTCGTACGCAAGCGGCGTAAAGAAGATAACAAAAGAGAAGAAGATAGATAGGAGAAGAAAGACGAGGAGAGGGCCAACTTGGCCGATATGTCCGAGCGACTCTGATTGTTCCCTTAACGATCGGCTGACAGCGAAGACGTATGTCGGTGCCATCAGATAATGTGTGTAACGTTGGTGTGCACGCATACATGCGTACAGGCGTGCGTGTACATACACGCACGAGGGTAGAAATATTCGTAAATGCTTCGCACGCCGTCACCACCACCATCGTCGTCGTCGTCGTCGTCGTCTTCGTCGTCGTCTTCGTGGTCGTTGTCGTCGTTTCACCAGGGACATCGGGGACATCTTCATAATGTCGCGCACAAACCGACTGTCATGTCGTATCATGCCTCACCAATGTCGACGACGACGATGAGGTCGACCGACCAGGCGAAGAAAGACATTCGCGATCAGTGCCTATCGGTTGCACGCACGATACTGATAGTTTGCCGAAGCCAAACTTGCCAATCAGCGGCGTTCTACATTCTACATTTGATGCTTTAAGGCTATAGCATACAAAAAAACGTAAGCAGTAAAACTTGAGCAGTAAACGAATTGGCCAAGATCAGAGCCGAGAATTTCAAAATGGTAACCTTACATTTTCAACAATTCTCGACTATGATTGACCGATTCGCTTACTGCTCAAGTCTTACTGCTCACGTTTTTCTGTGTGCTATGGCCCTAACTCTCTTTTCGAATTGGATCGTGCAATTATAGTGACGAGTTTCTCTCCGCGTCTCGCTTCTCGTTGAGAGAAGAAAGTTTTTCGCGATTACGTAATTTTTTGACACGAACTCGCGCGAGAGTCACCACTTTTCGGTTCTTCATTTCGTTCAGAAAAAAGTTAAACGATCGATATCTGCAACGATGACAAATTCGAGCGCGTCGCAATTTACTTGCTTGCGTGCTATGATTGACTTGTTTAGACTTTTTAATATAAACTTTTTGTACTCCTAGATAGACAAATGGGCAAATTTTGACTACGATAAACCGATTTTTCTCGAATGAAGCGTACGCGCCCATCGGCGCGGCAAGCTTGCATTTCTCAGCGCGTACGCCTTGAAGAAAATAATAAATCGCTGAATCAAGCGGCTGCGATCGCGCGTCACGAGTAAAATGTATTAACACACCCACCCGGCGAGCATCTAATATAGCAATTGTTCTTCTTCATTCGAATTGCGTACGAGGTAATTGAAGGGCGCGCCAAATAAAATACGCGCCCTAAGGAGGTACGATACAGCCGTCAGATCTCGCGCTTGAAAGTCAGAACCGGAGGGGAAAAAGGGACGCAGGACGGGAGAAGAGGATGGAGGAAGCAAACGGGAATACCGTGCGAGAAAGAGCGAAAGTTGAAGAGAAGAAGATGGCTGGGGAGAGAAAGGGGGAAGGTAAACGTGGGAAAGAGAGAGAGAAAGAGAGAAACACGGAGGGACGGCGAAAGGGTTAAAAGGAGAGGTGGACAGAAGCGAGAACGCAGAGATGGTGAGAGGAAGGGAGGTAGGAAGGAAAGAAGAAGGTAAGGATGAGAGGAGACCTATCGGACCATGTGGCAGGCGCAAACGGTGTGAGTAATGGCGTCGACCAATCGCTCCCAGCTCTAAAACACGAACGCGCCGGCCGCCTGTCCCCCTCCCAACCTCGCGCGAACGCGTATAGTAATAACGAGCCGTCTATCATCGTCGGAATCATTATCATCGCCGGATCCGCGGTCCTCGTTCTTCTCCTGCCGCCCGGCCGGCTTCTCGTCTTTCGTCTCTACCCTGTCAGGGGCGGACCTATACGGAGACTTTAATGAGACTTATAAGCTTCGGTTCTCAAACCGTTAAGGAATAATCTTGTTTTCGCGAAATGAATTTGTCAATTTTTCGAAGAATCAGGAGACGGTACGAGAATGACTCAAGATAGAAATCTGGAGCACCGGAGCTGTGATTTTTAACAAAATCCTTGTTCCTATTTTGTTAAAAATCACAGCTCCGGTGACGTAAAAACAATCACTACGGACAATTCACTAGTAATATATATAAAATTTGAAGCGCAGATATATGATGAACGTAATTAAATAATATGTCCATTATTAACAAACTAGAAACATAATTATGTATTATCCTATAGTTATATATTTTTAAAATTGTCTTTTTATTTAACCCTCAGTACCCACACACTTCAAAAAAATTCCTATCTACCCATACTCGGGTATTCCTAACCCGCGTTTTCTTTTGCTTGTATCTCGGGTTGTAATGCATCGATTTTAATTCATTTTTTTTTAAATCGATAGTTTAAAGACTGAAAAAAAGAATATTCGAGTGAGAAAGTCAAGAAAGTCATAACACAAAAGATATTTTGCAATAAGTAAAAAGGGATCGGAAAAAATGCCGCAACTTTGAAAATCGGCCGGGTTACGCTAACCCAGTGTGGGTACTAAGACTGAGGGTTAATTATGTGAATCCAGTTCAGATACTTCAAAAATTAACTTCATACAGTGAAAAGTTATTATCCGTCCCTACGTATATCGCTTCCCTACCTTCGACTTTTCAGCGAGTGACGCAACGGGAAGGGAAGGGGGTGTGCAAAGAGCGGAGGGAGGGATTTAATGACAAAATTATACCGAAAGTGCAGCCTCGTCGATGTCCGTGAAGAAGATATAATGCTTCCCTCTTATCTCGGGCGCGTGTTACGGTGATGAAGACGATCGGTCGTGAATTCGCGCGGCGACCGCGTCGCGAAAAATGTTGCGTTAATCGTAAATTGCATCGCACGGTTTCGCGCGTGCGAGAAAAATTGCCTGCGCGCGTGTTGGCGTGATAACCGGCGATTACGATTCGAAATAGTGATAAACGCGCGCGCGGCACGTAATGAGCATTCCGGGTCGTTAAAATTTTGCTATCTGAATTCCGGCTCTACTTCGAGTCCCTACACTTCTTGCGCTTTTGATCCCCGCGCACGCGTTCCTACGCTTGAACCACTATATTCGTTCGCTCGGAATGATACTTTTACGGTAAAGGCGAGCTCAACGTTTAGGTATACGCTGCGCATAACCGTATAAATGAAGCTAGATACAGAGAATTCCCTTGCAAACAAGCTACTTTGCACTTCAAACGCGTGCGAAACGTTTACATTACGGTGCCGTGTCCAAGATTTCTAATTCTGACCATTGACCTGCATTGACCTGCATTGACCTGCATTGACCTGAAGTGTGTCGGCGTTTACGCTTGTTGCTTTCCTTTTTCTGTCTCTATTAAGAAAAAGGAAGGCAATAAGCGTGAACGCCTATACACGTCAAGTCAATGCCCAGAACTACAAATCTTGGACAGCACTGATTTACAATGTGAAAATTCATTTAATTTTGTTATTGCCAAATGATAAGTCTCGTCCTACGCGACGTAGAATTTGCAGTCGTAATAATACATCCTGAAATAGTCGAGTATATGTGCTATGATCGATTGGCGGTGCAATAATAATCGATGCGCCGTGCTAGTCGGCCGTCATTTAGCACCTTGTTATTAGGGAAATCGATTCAATTTCTCACGGTTAACAGAGTGCGCTGTTATCTTCGTATATTATGGTAATGAAGACGGTGGCTCGTGGAAGATCGGAAGAGATCGATCCAGATCTCTTGCTCATTACAAAAAAAATAAAAAAAAGGACCGAGAGAAAGAGGAAAAAGAAAAACGCGCAATAAATTGTGTACACGATTAAAACCACTTGCTTGCGCCTTCGTCTGCGCAGGATACAATCGCGAAGGATCGAAGGAGGCAGCTGATATATTACTGCGGTATGTACAGGGCGATGCAAACCGAAGGTGGCCGAACTGTACTCTTCGTTTCATCTCAAACGCGATCTATCTCAGAAAAGTTTCGCTTTATGACTTGATCAGGGTATATTTAGTGTCAGAAATTAGGGCATCACGAAAGAAAGATGATCATTTGTATCTCCCCCAACTTCGTCGAAAGATCCGTGCTCGCGCGAGGATTATTTGATATGTCCTGTACGAGAACGAGCTACAAAAATATAACTGCTGCGCGGTCGATTATCCGCGTCGCGATTGCTCGTCGTGAGGCCGATTACGTGTCCTTCGAGATTGGAGAGAGACAAAATTAAATTGATAGGCCTGCGGTCTACGCGGTGTTTTTGCGAAACGATATTTTTTCCTATGCCTGATCACGTATCGATCCCCGGGGAGGACCGATGGCGATATGCCGTCAGTGAGACCTCGTTAACCAACCGGTATAAAATCGGGGAGACGACGATAAGCGATCGCGATGCACTATGAGCAAGTCGATTATAATAATATCATTGTCCGCGTCGTTATCCGCTCGGGATACATCGTCGCCGGTCTTCCTCCCTTTTTTCCCGTTCCGCAATATTGCAGATGAATATCCGTCGGAAACGACGCCGCGGCCGACAGATTTGACGAGATAGGACGGCGGGTTTAATCGTCAGGCGAGAAAATTACACCGCGAGAGCGAGTACGACTTCGGCAAGCGATGCGTTTCTGACGACGGAATTCTGCTTTATCGTCGAATAGATCGGGTTGACGACGATCATTATAATCCCGCTGGCGCGCGCGCGCGATATTAATTTAATAGCGGAAGTAATTGGGGCGGGCGGTAAGTAAACCGCGTCGGCTCGCTGCAATTTCGGTTGACTGTAATTTTTGTCGAGAAACAAAAAAAAGTCGCACCTTGCGGGGCCGTTAAGCTGGCCACACACACTTTCCGTAAGTCGTAACAGTAAGGTTTTGACCAATCGCGTTGCTCGATTCGGTCGTCCGTAGATTATGGATGGCCGAATCGAGCAACGCGATTAGTCGAAACCTTACTGTTACGACTTACGGAAAGTGTGTGTGGCCAGCTTTAGGGCCATAGCACACAGAAAAACGTAAACAGTAAGACGTAGGGCAATGGCACACAAAAAAACGCACGCAGTAAGACTTAAACTTAAGCGAATCGACCAATCACAATCGAGACTTAAGAACGCCATCTTAA
>NJRQ01001386.1:17818-28747 GCA_003063805.1 Aphaenogaster ashmeadi
GTACGCAAAACGTCATCAGAAATGTTTTCTTGTCGCGTTGACAAGATTCCGTTAGTTGTAGTAGTTTTTATTCTTTATATTGACTTAAGCATCACATTATAGAAGATTGTGATCTCCATTTGATGCATGCTCATGCATGCACCATGATGACTGTCTTGGCAAAGGTACTCTCAGTGGTTTGCCATTGCCTTCCGAGAGGTGATGATCAATTAAAAATATGGTATGTTTTGGGTGGATTTGAACTTGGATCTTTGGCACAAAAAGCAGACGCGCAACTTTTACGCCACGATAACATGAAACAAAAAAAGTTAAAGAAATTATTAAATTGTAAGAGTTACACTATTACTGGTACTAAAATATAGAGAAAAAATCGAAAATTGTTGAAACGGCAATGTTTTGAAAAAAAAGATGTCGATTTTCACTCACAAATTTGACTTATTCTTTTTATATAACAAAATAAAATAATCGTAAATCAAATATCCTAGTACCAGTAATGAAAGAACATATACTGAGTGGACACGCGAAATTTCAAGACGATCGGACGATTAGTTCCCGAGATATTATGTCAATGCGATTGAAAAATACTGTTTTGAGAAAAACGCGTTTAAAGTTTTAACTACGGTGAATAACTTCGTTATTTTACGTTATTTCTATGAACGGTTTTGGCAATATATTTTCAAGATTACCAACTTTACGTAAACGCAATTTAAAAAAAATCGATTTTTTTAACCCAACAAACCAGAATAACCCCTTAAGACGTTCTGTGACTGGTTTATGACATCTTAAGATTGTATTTGAGACGATCTTAAATATAAGAACTTATGAATACCGGCCTATGTCTTTCTTAACATAAAGTCATGAGCAGATCCTCAAGATATGTAGATGTTCCCGTTCGATCATCAAGGTAAAGCAACGTTGGACATGATCAGCAGTTGGATGGGTGATGACCTCTTGGGAAGATGTATGAATCACTGATAGAAGTACTTGATAAAATCACTATAGTATTGATGAAATACTGAGAATTCTCAGTATTTGGACGAAGTACTAGCCAAAAAATTACTGAAATACTGCCAGTATTTAATCATAGTATTTTCCCTAATGATTCGCAGTATTAAATTTCTATAAGGGTTAAATTAAAGTTTTACTGCGTACGTTGTTTCGTGTGCCATGGCCCTTAAGCAGTAAGCGAATCAGTCAATCAGAGCCGAGAATTTCAAAATGGTAACCTTACATTTTCGATAATTCTCGACTATGATTGGCCGATTTGCTTACTGCTCAAGTCTTACTGCTTATGTTTTTCTGTATGCTACGGCCCTTACGATCGGGGTGGCTCTTCTCGGGGAGGTTGCGCGCGCGCGCGCGCGAGCGCATGTCAAATCGCGATATTGTGGAGAAAATTGCGCGAGAGGAACAAAGGAGGAAACGCGCCGCGCGGGAATGATTCGCCCGTAGGGACCGTCATCGGCCATGTTTGAGCAGCCGCGCCGCGGCACCTCATTATTCTGCTCCTTGCACGGCTGCCGTTCTACAAAGAACTACGAACAATAACGCGATACGATCTTGACGCAGGCAATAAACTATACCATTCCATTATTACATTTTTATGCGCTTCAGCGTTCCGGCGGGGGTGCTCGCGCAATTGTGCAGCGCGCGCGCGCGCGCGATGCACACGCAATCGCGTAACGCTCGTTACTACGCGTTATTCCACTGACAACGAGAGCGTATCGTTGCATGTAACGAAATGGAATCTCTTTGTTTATTTGCAGCTGCGAATTGCAAATAATTTTATTCTATAGCCTAACGATATACGTACACGCGAACGTACCGGAGATTTCGTTAAAGTCATGTTAGCACTCTAGTTCCGAACTCAGTCAGTGCTGAGGTCAACGCCGAAGAGAAATTGAAATATGAAGGCGTATTATAGTGCGTTGTGAATGTCATCGGATCGAAACTTAACGTTAATTATCCAGCTTTTTGTCGGATATTAAATAACGCAGTAAAACTCAATTGTCATCCTAATTACGATTCGCGCAGCAGTACTCGGTATTTCAAGCAGGAGCTCCTTTGTCGTTTATCGGAAGACAAATCGGGGGTAAACAACGTCTATTCCGGGGAAGGCGCCATCGCCAGTTGTTCGAGGATCCTTTTAGACTCGTCTCTCGACTTTTTCTCGTCGTCTTAATTCCTGCCGGTCTTTCGAAAGTATACGTAACTGCAACGCTCGCGGGATATTGGTTTCCGCTCTGCGTTTGCTCGAGATTTCCCGCCGCGGATAAACACCGGCTCCCTCGACAGAGCGATTGCCCTCGGTGGTCCGACCGGTCGGCCGTAAAACTTAGGATGGGCGTGGAATTGGTAGACTGCCGCAAATGGTAGTGCACCATCGCCGGTGCTCGTTGGAATCGGACGCGGTGCGTCCTATTTCTCCTGGAAATGATCTCGAAAATGCCTCTTTCTACGAGCTAGCTTCGCCCGCAATATGGCGGATCTCGTAGGAGGGACGCTCTAGGACGGTCGCGAGACATCTTTTTCTTTTCGAATATCCTCGATAGCGAACTTTCCTAATTAAACGATTTTTCTAATAAACTCTATATTTACATTTATGAATTTTAAATAAATTTTTATAATTTGGATGAGGTCGTAATTGATTAAAGAGCTGCGTCATAGTAAATAGTGAAAAATAAGAGATCAATGATATTTGCAACATCATCTCGTATATATGTATATATATGTATATATCGTGAACTTGAAAAAAATTCTAAAGAGTCACGTTTCTACTAACAATAAGATATTGTATTGTGCAATGTATCTAGTTGACGTTTTTCATTTCATATTTAAAGCACCATTCTATTCTGTATACAAAGACATTTATACACCTATTATTTTCGGCATTGTGTAACATAAATTCTTAAATTCTTTTTCTAATGTATCATCATCCCCGTTAGACGTGTCTTTTATCCTTTGAGCTGCATGCGAACATCCGACAGGGAGTGTGTCTAATGCAGACTATAATATTTAAGTTCTTCTAGTTTCCCGCGAAAATTGAAGATAATTATCTTGCTGACCTTTCAAAATATTTTACCTGTCGGACGAACGCGGCGCCTTTGAGTTTGAAGATCTGTTTCTTCGTTCATCGTGTGTGTATGTGTGTGTGTGTGTGTGCGTGTGTGTGTTGTGTAACAAAAAAAAACGCTGAAGGATAACAATTTTCTTTTTCAAATACATCCAATGATCCAGTGGTCGAGGTTTTCTTCTCTTTTTCTTCGAAATTCTATTTGACGGAAACGATCTTTTGTATAAAATTATGTATAAGATTGATCGTCACATTTCACAGAACATCAAATTACTATAAATTGATTGTTTTACGACCTCGAATTGATTATTATACACATCACGTTTACTGGCCTTGCTGTATTTGTAACTTTTCAACATCTCATTTTAGATTAGTGATAGCACACAATCAATTTTTGTATGTTACATTTAGAGTACACTTCTTAATACTAGATTTACCGATGATTAATTTTTATTATATACATATTGTATATACAGGGTGTTTCAGGGTTGTCCTAACTTAAAATATGAACTTAGGACCTTAAAACAAGAAAAAATTTTCCTCTGGAGGTATGCTCGTAAATGCTTTGTTTAAGAGATATTGACATCTAAACATTTTCGTTATAAAATTTATTAATGAAATTGTCAGGTTATAATAAATAATTTAATAGTGTACTTCAACTACCTTTTTATTAGAAAATATGAAAATTTTTAAATAATTATAAATTTTGTTCAAAGTGACGGCATTGAACATTAAGACAGGCTTGGCATCTTTTTTTTCACGGCAGCAGTGGCAGAGCGGCACTGAATAGCTATAATTGTTTCACATGTTTGAATAATTTTTCTTTCTAAAGAATTAATGTCATTAACCGGCCTTTTGTAGACTTTTTGTTTAATAGCACCCCAAGCAAAAAAATCCAATGGCGTGAAATCTGGAGAGCGTTCAGGCCAAACCACAGGTCCTACGACCAATCCATCGAATGGGATAATTAATATTTAACCATTGTCGTGGACCTCTGCCGTCATGTGCAGGACACTCATCTAATTTTCATATTTTCTAATAATAAAGTAGTTGAAGCACACTATTAAATTATTTATTATAACCTGATAACTATTTCACAAAATTTTATAATAAAAATGTTTAGATGTCAATATCTCTTAAACAAAGCGTTTACGGGCATACCTCCAGAGAAAAATGTTTTCTTGTTTTGAGGTCCTAAGTTTATATTTTAAGTTAGGACATTTAACCCTGTATATACCCATATCTTTAAAAAAAGGAATGAAAGAAAAAAGTAAATTGATCAATTTAATCATTTACAATATTGCAATAAAAGTCACGGAAAATCTCGGAAAATACGCTGTTATACATTTGAGAAATTAAAAAAAATTATAAACCCGTTATTTTGACTATTTTGGTGTAGTTCTAGTGTTAATCAGTCTCTTCCAATTCATTCAGCTAAGAGATTTTACATTTAATTTATCGTATTTTGCCAGAAATGTATCACTTATTAATTTTCAAACTAAGTTGCGGCGATATCCGCGGACAACTAACTAATCAACGAAAGACAAAAAGAGCAGCTTGGACATCGGTTTAGGTCGGCCATGGAAAGGACGACACTTGTACGTGATAGATCCTAGATTAACATGTCCGCGACACGTTATCGATACCGAGTTTGCGCCTCGGCGCCATTAGATCTCCTCGCACGTCTGGCAATTACAGTCTGTCGCTCCGGGGCGATTCGTGACCGTAATAATAGCGATAAGCCCCGAAGGAAAATTCGGCACTTTCGCCCGACTGTTTACGACGGCATTGTGTCTCCAGTCGATCGCGCAGCGAACGGCTCTATTGAGTCGTCGTGTACGACACGACGGACTCGTGTACGAATGAAGAATTGATGATGCGAACGGTAATAGGTCAGGATCGTGGATGACCGATCGTCCGACGATGATATATCAAGGGTTGACGGATTTTCGACATTAATAGCCTGTCAAATTGTGGGTATCTCAAGATTCACGCGATAATGTCCGGGAAATTATTTAGTTAATTGTTTAATCAGGCATTTAATTACAC
This sequence comes from Aphaenogaster ashmeadi, assembly GCA_003063805.1. NCBI lineage: Eukaryota > Metazoa > Arthropoda > Insecta > Hymenoptera > Formicidae > Aphaenogaster > Aphaenogaster ashmeadi. The sequence goes on from NJRQ01001386.1 coordinate 22,941, forward strand.
GACTGGCATCATTTATGATATGTTACGCGCATAAACCGCCATTTGTACACGGAAAAAACAATAAAGTTGCCACAACCACAATAATAGTAACATTTGGTACAGCCACGTCCTGTGGTTGTCACATTCACATTGTTTTGTGTAGTGCATCTATATATGTTTGTCTCAACATTCACTATGTTTGTCTCAACATTCACTATGTTTGCTGTACCAAATGCATATAGTTGCCTTCACATCAATGTGAATGTGACAACCACAGGACGTGGCTGTACCAAATGTTACTATTATTGTGGTTGTGGCAACCTTATCGTTTTTTCCGTGTACGTTTGCTAGATAATCATCTCGTAAAAATTTCAAATACGATTTATCTAATAAAATAATTACATTTTGCGGTTACGTGGCACGTGTGCAAGTCGAAAAAAAGTACCTCAACGTGAATATTCCAATCCGTTCGTGCAGTGGATTAAATTAGCTTTCGGATTTCCTTGACTCATAATGGCAATGAGAAAGAAGTCCGCTCGGAGGGAACCCGTGTTATTCTATCTTAGCCGGGTATCGAATTCGGGCAGGTAGCGCTGGGCTTTGTAAATTACACACGTACAAGAGCGCATCATCCCGTGGGACCCCGCCGCCGCGCCGTTGTCAACCGCCATACACGGCAACAAATTTATATGTCGCCGCCCCGCAGTTTTCCCACATACGCGGACAAACGGGGAGTGGTAAGAGATACGGGCCGAGGAGCAAAAGAGAGCCGAAAGACATCGTGCCTCGAGTAATTACATGCCCCGGGAGAGCCCGGCAATGGGATCCGACAAACACGCGCGCGGTTAGGAGTAGGTGGTTAAGGCTTACCTGTGTACGAGAAAGAGGAGGATAGAGGGCCTCAGTCCGCTCGGTTGGGCCCCAGGGGGGGAGAGGGAGACGGTGGATTTAACTCTATATACGCTGCCGCGCCGGAGTGACGAGGGAGGAAGGGTGTGGGGAGGAGGAGAGGCTCTCGCGGCGAGAGCACTATATTACATCATTGGCGGCCATTTTGGACCACCCAAGTCGCTGTCAGAGCATAAAAAATATGAAGTTCTTTTAGGGCCGCCTTTTTTCCGTGCCGCCAGCGGCGCGGCTCCGTCGGATCGTAACGGGGAAAGGCGGTGCGAAGGAGAGAGCTGTAGAGGACCGCTGTGAACGTGAGCAAGACAGCGCGAAGGGGACAGGAGGAAAGAGAAAGAGAGAGAGAAAGAGCGACAGGGGCCGGGATAAAGAGGGCCCGAAAGAGGGTGAGGAAAGAAGGGAGAGAAGAGGACGAGTTCGGGCTGAGACGAAGATTCGTGGAGGATCGAGGGGAGAGAAGATAGGAGGACCTCTGATCGTGTATTAGAGGATCCGAGTAGGGGATCCAAATAGGATAGAGCCCGATAGATTTAGAAAACGAGGCGCGGTCAGAGCGAGGCGAGCGTAAGGAGGAGGGTAAAAAACGGAGAGAGAAAACAGAGAGTTTTAGGAGACTGCGAGTGTAAGAAGGAGAGAGACAGAGAGAGAGAGAGAAAGGAGAGGGGAAGAAAGAGTCTGATGAAGGTGCATGCTCCTCGAGGAGTGAAGAAAGAAGACAAGAAGGGTGGAATAGATTTCGACCGGTCTACAATGTTATACATATATAAGTGAGTGACGATAGACGGCGGATTACGGCGTAAACACGAATAAAGGAAGGCTATTAAGAGGGGCATAATTTTTAGCATTAAAAAGTAATAAAAAGATGTAGCGACGAGAGTTCGAGACGAGCGCACAAAGCCGAGAAACGCACGGCGGAGGCATTGTACGTCGATTACACAACGATTGAATCTGATAGATATGGCGATACCATGATAGTGATATAACATGGGGCACAAGTGCGATTCCGCGCGGAATACCCGTGCTGCGAAACGCGGAAGTACGGGAGACAGAGACAGATAGTCGGAAAAAGAGAATCGCTTAGGGTTACGAAGGGCAAGCGTGGCGAGCGAATAGATAAACGGAGGGAGGGCAGAAGGGAATGCGCGAGACTCGCAGGAGATAAACGGGCGGGAGATAGGGCGAAGGGGGTACCGCGGGCAATGAAGGGCGAGCGAGGCATTCGGGGAGATAAGGTGGAGCTCTCGGCCGAGCTGGATGAAATAACAGAATTAAATGGATAGAGAGAGCCTTAATAGTCTTAATCTCCGACGCAATAGCTTTCGAGTAGCTCGATTCGCATAAAAAAACGGATGAGATGCAGAAGAATTACGTATCTTTATAGATCGATTATACCCTTTGGAGAGATAGCAGAGCGATTCTAATAGAAATCAATAAACTACGATATGATTCGGAAGAGTAAGCACATAATTAATTAAAATAGAAAAAATAAATTGATAATATATATATATATATATAATAATGTATAATAAGAAACATAAGAATATAAAAAATATTATATATTCTAAGGTTTTTCTGATATTTTTATATTGATCGATCGTTTTTATTTCAATCTTCTTATTTATGTTTTTAATTAAAATTTCGACAATATTTAAAATGTATGTTGAAACGTATGGTATTTATCTAATTATTGAAACATTCGACAAATTATACATAAAATATAACGTATACTACTAGCGCATATTTCTGTACATTTTGCAGCATGGCTCAATAAATTCAGAAAATTTTCGTTTAATACTTAACTTCTGTTTGCGATAACTTATTTTCTATCGGAAAAAAAAATGATAAAAGTCTCTCCGAATAACGATAGATAAATGATATGGTAGCCAGCGAGAAAATCCAAAGAATGTTGAGAAGGCAGAAGTGATATATGTAAAGAATAAAGGATCGAATAAATTAAGAGAAAGACGCCCGGCGTAATTTGAGAGGAAGAGCGTCTCTTGAGCGTGTTAAGGCGCTTTGAGAAAGGGCTCGAACGAAGGGAACCTGCGAGGCAAAGGTACGGGAAGATAGGCAAAGGCAGAGACGGATAGGCGGTATAGGTAAGGGAAGCACTTAGGCTGTGTGAAGGGCACAGGCCGTGCTCGCGAGAAACGTAAAAGAAAGATAGTAGTAGTAGTTGGGTCGGGTTATATCGTCCGCCATATTGCGGCTTAGCTCGAAGCTTTTTCAGCTATCCTATACGCGCAATGCGTGTAGTTTACTTAGAATTAGGTGCAAGAAACCATTTTCCCTTCTTCCTTCTGTACTTATATGAAATTAAGCATACAGAAAAAAAATGCTGTTGCTTCAATTAAAGTCTATGTCACGGGCTGCCACAAACATAAATAGTTCATTCAATTGGACCCCCATATGTAATAAGGACCCAACCGACATTTTGAAGAAAAATGAGTTAACTGGTTATTCTAAGTCTCAAGTTGATGTTTTTCAATTATGCAAAAAAAATTAAGCCTAATTTATAAGTTGGGCCATTTTATTTAAAAAACCAACATAAAAGAACCAACCATAAAAGAACCAACTGCTTTTTCTGTGTCTGTTTTTTAATGTACTTCTTTATTTTGAAAAATATATCCTGCTTTTCGTTTAATTTGAGTAAATCATTCGAAAGAAATCTCATAAAGACTTGGTTTAAGCCGATTATTTTAATTGTAATAACAAAACTTTAATTACTTATTACTCAAAACTACCTCCTTGTTGGTTGAGTCCTTGTTGCATATGGAGGTCCAATTGTATTATGATTGGACCAAATATCTAGATTATTCTTTTAATAATCTAAATTGTATTATGATTGGACCAAATATTTAGATTATTAAAAGAATAATCTAGATATTTGGTCCAATCATAATACAATTGAATGAACTATTTATGTTTGTGGCAGCCCGTGACGTAGACATTAATTGAAGCAACAGCATTTTTTTAGTGCAGAATATGCTTTTAACGTCAAATAACTTTGGTATGGGGGCTTTGATATTGTTAATACAACTATTATTAAAAAATCGATAGTTCTATAAACAATGATAAGAACTTCCTTCTTATTACGTTTCTTCTTATGCCTTCTCTATGTGCTTGCAAATTTAACATTAAGAACGTTAAATTCTTTTCGCTTGTCACCCGGACACCCATCGATGAAGAAGCAACCTTCGCGCGCCGATTGGCTTCTTTAGATGCAAACTCGCGGACGTCCGTTTGATGTCGATTGCCACGCACGATCGCCCGCGTCTCAAAATTATAGGTGGGTAAACGGCTCGGTTCTTACCGGCATGTAATCCGTCCTGTTTGTTATGACGACGCCGTTTTGTTTCTGCCGTTCGTTTTCTGCCGCGCGGTCGTGAGACGAGAGGCAAGAAGGCAGGGAGAGCGGCCTGTTAGAGAGGAGAATGTCTTGTCTTCTCGCAGGGAGAGCTCGTACGGGGTGATTCATCTCGGAATGATTGAACGAGACGGGCTCGCTCGTTCGCGTGAAAGGTGCGCGCAATTTGGCGCCAACTGTCCGCTCCGCGTGCGTACCTAATTAGGGCTCTATAATTTTATTCGACCGTTATAATCTCGAGATTGTAGATTGCTGTGTGCCGCATCGACGGATTCCGACGTTAACGCTGATAAACATATCGCCCCTTATCGATTCTTTGCGATATTATTTATCGCGCGGTTATTATGCGAAGATTGCACGAGATAAATCAAACGTGTTTTCGACCTCTCGAAACTATTGTTTTAATTTCTCTATTGCATCATCTTCATTTAACCCGTAACTATAAAGGTAGTTATTTGTCGACCTTGTTTTAGTACGGTTTAGACCTTTAATTATTTTAATGGCTGTTCTCCTCTGCTAAAAATTGGTTTATCGTCCAGGAATCTTTCATCATCGGAGCAAGAAGAAACAAATACGGAGGTGCGATTAATAATACCATTATCATCATCGCGTATCACTTGCGCGCCTTTGTGCCCCGCGGAAAATTAGATCGGCGAAACGAGAAGCGATCATTCGAGGTCAGCCACATCCGTACGGGGAGGTAGAGGGAATGCGGTTAAACGATATATATTTCTTAAAATACGAGAGCCCGCAGATACAGGCGTAATTAATCATCCGCCGACTATTAAACTCTCTGTTAAGTCGATGCACTCGGGAGAAAGGAGGAGGGAAAGCGAGAGGAGAGGTCGGAAGAGAGGAAGGGAAGAGCTCGCGAGAGCCGGATGTTCCCGCTGCTTTATTATTAAAATCGGACGGGCGGAGGTGACGCACCCTGCGCGCCAATTTATTCCGTCAAGGTAAGCGGCCTTGCCTGATGGTAGACGATGTACGCGCGCGAAGATGAAGGTGGTGGTACGATCAAGTCATTCCATTATCTGAATTGAGTGTTGCGCGTGGGTACCTGCAATCAGCTTTTCTTTTTTGGACCCCGGCCTCACCTCGCCTCGCCTCACCTCGCCTCGTCTCGCCTCGCCTCTCCTCTCCTCTCCTCTCCTCTCCTCTCCTCTCCTCGCGTCTCGTCGCGCCCTCGGGATCTCACCGAAATAAGTATACGAGAGAGGGCTTTCTCGCTTGCGGCCGACGCTCTTATGAGAGACTTTACTTTTCTCGCATGCACGCAACGCCAGTCGGATGCATTTTTGCGCATTTCGGCGCGCGGCGCCCTTCCTCCCTTCAGTCAAGACACTCGCCTCCTCCGAATGTCTCTCGAGACTTGTTACTCGCGAGAATCTTGACTTAATCTTTTTCTTTTCATCGCGGTCTTTCATCATAACGCCGCGTAAAAATTTCTACAATTATAGTTAACACGTTGATTTGTGTGAGATTATTTGCACGCATTGCAACTTCTTATTTCCACTTATTTATTTTTCAATGTACACTACTCAAAAAAAAATAG
>NJRQ01001387.1:13824-31194 GCA_003063805.1 Aphaenogaster ashmeadi
TTGAGACAAACATATATAGATGCACTACACAAAACAATGTGAATGTGACAACCACAGGACGTGGCTGTACCAAATATTACTATTATTGTGGTTGTGGCAACCTTATCGTTTTTTCCGTGCGGAAGTTCAAAAAGAATTCTTTTTGGATTTTCTTTGCTATCTGGGCTGTTTATATACATTGCATATTGAAAATTAAATATAGTAAGTTCTGTAATACATAGCTAAGGATTTTTTAAATATTACGCTTTTGTGTGTTTTTATTAAAAATAAAGAGATATTAGACTCTATTAATTTATTTTAATATGGTTTTATAAGAATCTTGATTATAATAAAATGTTATTAAAATTTCGATAACATAGAGAATATTATATTAGGTATTTAAAATTAGAGATTTTTTTATTGTAAAGATGTGAGTGCAATATGTTTATAAAGCATTTTTGTGGATTTGATTGAATATTTGGTAATAATTTGTACGTATTTCAAAGAATTTCATTTGAATTGATAAATTCTAAACAATGTAGAAATCCCAGACGTACGCATCTAAATATTTGTGTATTCTGAATAATTCTTAGAAATATTTAGAAATCTCGTGTTTTCTAAGAAAGCTATCAATTCCGTGCAACATATATGAATGCACACACATACATATTTATAAAACACAAACGGAAGATATTTTCAAAGTATAATTTCTCGCAACATATTTTTCGCGATTAAATAAATATGTTTATAATAAACTATAAAGCATTAATTAAATATATTAATTAAATATATTCGACTCCAGAGTGCAAATGAATAGTTTTTTTGTTTTGAAATATATGGCTTCGATCGTAATTCTTTATTGATATATGATTTTTTCTTAAAAAACATTTTAAAATTATTTTTAAAAGCATTAACATACAGTCTAATTTTGTTTTATAATTGTGAAAAACAAATTTTCAGCATAGTCTGGAACAGATTGTTATAAATACAGTCGAACCTCGCTAACTCGAACCTCGTTAACTCGAAAACCTCTATAATTCGAATTTTTTTTTATTCCCTTGAAAAAACCTCTATAAGTCGAAAAGAACCTCTGTAACTCGAAGAAAACCTCTATAAGTCGAAGAAAAATAGGAGATTAACTCGAAGTATTTTTCCAGTGTTTGTTTACCTCTGTAACTCGAATTGTTTCGAGGTATAGAGGTTAATATTATAAATTGACCTCTATACCTCGAAGTTTGATCAATATCAACTCAAAGTAAAAAGATTTAGCATCAGCTTCTTTCTCTTTCTTTCTTCTTTCTCTGTCCGTTTGCTAAAACAACTGACAAAATAATAAATAGTCCTTGAATAGTTAGTTTGTTTTTTGTATTTATTTATTTCCCTTTAGACTGGTTACTTGACATTATTGTTTATCTAATATGACTTCTGTAATGACTTTTCACTGTTGCTGACTTTAATTTATTCAACCGTTACTCGTCGAGATATTCAGATGTGCTTCTTAACACGTAAAAACCTCTATAAGTCGAATTTTTTTTTCACACCTCTCTAACTCGAAACCTCGATAATTCGAAAAACTCCATAACTCGAATTATTTTCTGTTCCCTTGAGATTCGAGTTAGCGAGGTTCGACTGTACTTTCAAAAAAGATAAGCTAATTTTCTTCTTTCTCTCTCTCTCTTTCTCTTTCCCTCCCTCTCTCTCCCATATATGGTGGTATAATAAGTACAAGGAGAAAATTTTTGAACTATTCATGTAATTAATAAATTGTAAAAAAATACTCGAAACAGCAATATGTCCAATTAGCGAGGTTGAATAATCTAACTAGTTAATTAGTTAGAAGTTAAATAATAAAGTTAAAAAATGAATAACTTTTAAATTATTTAATTTTAAATGAGTTAACTTTTAATTTCAATTAGTTATTTTTAAAACACATTAGCCCTATATTAGCTTATTAACTTCTTTCTACGTTGAAATTTTTTTTATCTTTAAATGTCAGTATTTCTTTTTTCTATGAAATTTTAAACATTAAACAATTAAAAAGAATCCAATGATCATAATGGGCGCGATGCCTTGCTAGTGCAAGGTTACTTGCGTTTCTTTCGAGTTCCAAAAAGAGAGGGAAAAAGAAAAGTTTATTTAAAAGCATTGTTTCGTTAGTTAAAATTTTATTTAAATAATATGCAATAAAGATGTTCTTTTATGATAATTATTAATATCTACTGTAATAATCATTACTTTTATTCGTATTTCTTGTGTAATTCTTTAACTATTATTGGTTAGTTTTTCATAATTAAAGAAAAAAATACATTTCCGTATAAAAAAGAATATATTTCTTTGTTATTTCATATAAACTTAACTTAAATATTAACTTTGTAATAAAATATAAAATTTATTTGAGATAATTCATATTGTAATTGTTTTTTCGTTTAAAGTAATCTAATTTTGAAAAAATTGCGACATTTTAATTTAATATAAATAATACTTGTTAAAATTAACTTTTAATGTAACTAAGTTAAGTTTATAGGCCATTAACTTTGACTTAACTAAATTAACTACAAAGACTTAATTAACTTACCCAAGCCTGTCAATTAGGTTACGCATATTCCTAAAGATCCGCTCTGAATATAGGACGAAATAGCTTCATGCCATTTTGATTAGTTTCTTCTCCTTCGATTCATGAAAATTACCTCGGCAAACACCGGACGCGATAGATGTCGTATTTTCCTCCGGTAGATGATCCTATTTTCGGATCTCGGGTTACCGTGAGTTTTTCGCATGTCCTCACGTCGCCATTGACCACCCAATGCGTCGTACCGGCATCGTCTTTGATTTTCCGCTTCATATCCGTTCGCTGCATCGGTACTTCCGATTATCATCGACGACGGTAACGACGCCGTGCACCTCGTCATGCTTCATCGGCGACGCCGAATCGCCATACTCGCGCGCGCGACTGTTGCAGTTCGGGGGAGTCGTCACAGCGGTGTCACCGCAAACGCACTGTCACTAATATCAGTCTTCCGTTTTTTCTTTGCGCAGCCTGCCAAAATGGTTTGGATCACCGCCGACGATCAGGTACCGTCATCGTACGATCGTGATCGATTTTTCCTCTTTTGTTACGATTTGTTAAAGTTTCCAGTAACTCTTAATTAAAATTATAATTTCGGTGAATTTAGATGGTTTTATAGATCTCAATATTTATTTGTAATTTTGGAAACGACAATTTATATCATATTTGCAGCATGGAGAATTTATTTCACCGAAATTATAATGGTTTCGATATGTATCTTATTTCTTTTCCACTGCTTGGATTTTTTTTGTTTATGCATGCACACGTGCTGTGTGTTCGAACGTATGAGTTAACGTATCAGTTATTATGTTCGCATCGTATTTTAAAAATTCTTTACCCAAGATAGCATAACGATGCATACAGAGAAAATGTATATGTTGTGACAGACATACTATGTACTTAACATCGATATGATTTAGATCTTGGATGGTAGAAAATATATGCGTAATATATATCATATGATAAATTGGTCGTGTGGATATGTAAATTAATCGCTGAATTAATCACTAAGTTAATTTTGCTTTTGTCTACAATACGAACATGTAGCGTTCGAAATGGAAATCATTATGAATCTAACTTCTGTGCGTTATTTTATGCAATAACCACAAATCTTATGCAATTTGCACTGAAAAAGAACCGACCATTGTTCTTCCTTTTATAGCATTGCCAGTCTCTCAGTTGTAAAATGAAAACTGTTAATTGAAGAAGATTATTAAAATATCTTTCTTTATATAAAATTAGTCGGTAATCGTAATATCACTATTCTTGCTGTCAAAGAATTATCAATATTTATGAATTCATATCTTTAAAAAAAAATTCTTGTTTATGATGCTTAACAAATTCCATTTTGGCGTGAAAACTAAATATAACAGAATGTCTTTTGTTTTAAATGACATTTTGTAATAGCGTGGAAACATATCGATAGTATGTCATAATTTATACATTTTGTTATTCTATTGTGAATGAAATCACACGGTATTTTAAAAGTCATTCTTATAATTGTTTTCTTAATAATTATAATTAATTTAGTTATAATTAATTTTGTAATCATTTGTATTTTCTATTGTCATGCTAAATAGATTTATAGTAATATTGATATCAGTTATCAATTATATATATTAAACGATAGAAATATAATACTTGATAGTTTTCATAGTATGTAAGGTTTGCGTAGTATATAATTAAATGTGTTACGAGTTGAAGTTCCACGTTGCAATTCGCAACTAATATCATTTATAGTGTGAGACTATTTGAGTATACATTTGTACAATGCTAAAAGCGTTGTATGATTCCAGAAGCAATGCAGTATACGGCGCAGAATTGTGTCACCTTGCTAAGCATTTGCTCGGTATAGACGATGAAGTGATAAATGAATGCGCGCGCGCGCGCGTGTGTGTGTGTATGTGTGTTAGTATATAGTTTATCATGATACACACACACACACACACACATATATGTATATATATAAATTCGTTATTCTTACATCTGTTTTTTATTTGTATATATATATAAATTTAATTTATTAATTCTGATGTATACAGAAAAATGCAAGTATCGACATATATATATGTCGATACTTGCACTTTTCTGTATACATTAGAATTAATAAATTAAACATATTGAAATTGAAACTGTTTTATAAAGAACCGTGTAAGTATGTAACATATCATGATTCTACAGTTATTTTTCCGTGACATCATCTTTACGACGAATTGAATTTATCTCTTTTATCTGTGATACTGAATCTTCTCTGTATTGTTAGCTTTTTGAGATTAAAATAATCTCGTTGCAAAAATTATAATGTATTCGAAACGTCCGTCTGGCATCTTAGACGGACGAAAAATATTTATTATCATGTCTCAATGACAACGGACTATATAATTAGCACTTTAAGTACCAATATAATATTCTTTAAGTTTGAATTTTTTCTAAACAGTTATCATTCATAAGAAATGGAAGAAATGTGAAAATGTGTAATAATAAAAGAATCTCAAATTCAAATGTTTATTGATCTTTAGTAAACGTGAACTTTTTACTTTGAATTTAAATCAAAGTATTGAAAATTTACATATTTAAATTCGAAACTACTAAAATACGAGTTTACAATATGAAAAAATTGAAGATTTAACATCTCTCTAGCGCGAAATGTAAAGTATGAACGTATTTACGAAATGTGAATGTTACTTCTTTGGTAGATCTATTATCTTGCAATCAATTGTTCTGCATCTACAAAATGTGTCTATTTCTGCCGCTGTAGCTCTATGTTTGCAGCCAGAAGCGACGGTGCTTCGGAATGTAACGAGCACATTTATGCCGCCGCTATTTTTGCTGTGTATCACATACTCTATTCGTGATAACCTATCTACAAGACGAGAAGGTCAAAACTACATTGACTTATTCGTCAATGTGACCGAAAGCGTTCTAAAAAATTAATATAGATTTCCGAATCACATGTATTTTTTGATTTTAGTTTGTTGGTAACAAGCTTTTTTACATGCATGTTAAATTTATACTTTGCTATTGATAAATGTTATTTATCACTTTGATTACTAATATAATTTAGTTTATAAATCTCAAATTTACTGGCGCGCTTATTTGTCAGCTACGATGCGCTGTGAATAATGCATACTCAAAATCAAGTTCAAATCACATAAAACTAACATTTTTTTACATTTAGCTGGCAATTGACAATTTCATGATCTATCTTTATATAGTCAGAGTTTCTCCTGATTTCAATGAACTTTTACAGATGGCTGGCAAGCCGAATACTCAGGCATTATACGCTCAAAGTCAACTGGAACATATGTGCGCTCTGGATATAGACAGTCGAGTATCCTTCGTTCGTTTATCTGGTATTATTTGTACAATCGGTCCTGCATCCAGATCTGTAGAGACCTTGGAAAAGATGATCGAGACGGGGATGAACATTGCTCGATTGAACTTCTCTCATGGGTCCCACGAATATCATGCCGAGACCATCACTAATGTTCGCCAGGCACAAAAGAATTTGACTACCCGTGCCGGTATCAACATTCCCGTCGCTATTGCTCTCGACACTAAAGGTCCTGAAATCCGTACCGGACTCTTAGAAGGCGTACGTACGATTAATACAGGGTGTCCCCAAATTAAATGTCAAAACTTCGGGAGCGTGTAGGGGATCGATAAACTAAGAAAAAAAAATCCTTTAGAGATCCTTTGCTGGTTTTTGCTTCCTTTTGGAGAAAATCACAAAAAATCGGTTTTCATTTTTTCACTTATTTATTACTTATTTACACATGTTGTACTTCTTTAGTGAAGATATTGTTCAAAATGTTGGCCTCTTGCAGCAATACTTGCATTACTGCAAGAGGCCAACATTTTGAATAATACCGAAGTTTTGACATTTAATTTGGAGACACTCTGTATATTCCAAATGCAAGAATTCAATTTAATGTGATAACAATATTTTAAAATTTATTTTAATAGGGTGGTTCGGCTGAAGTTGAATTAGTTAAAGGCCAGACTTTTAAACTGTCCACCGACAAGACCTACATGGAAAAAGGAAATGCTCAGGTTGTTTATGTTGATTATGAAAATATCTCGAAGGTGTTAAAAGCAGGAAATCGTGTATTCGTGGACGATGGCTTGATTTCTCTCATTGTTTCTGCTGTCAGTAAGTTTCATTCATGTGTCTTTCTCTGTCTCCCTCTCCCTCTTATCTCCTTTCTTTTTCCCCTTTCTTTCCTTCCTCTTTCCTCTCTTTATGTATGTCACATAGCGCGCACGTGTGTATGTGTGCGTATGTGAAATAAGTTACTATTAAAATTATCTTCTGTTTTGATATATCTTTTAGTTTAAAGTGTTCAACAATTGTAGTTACTTTAAAAATGTAAAATGTAAATGTTACTTATATACAGGGTAAGTTTTTTAACCTGAAACTTTGAAATATCTCGAAAAATAAGCACTGTACGAAAAAATATTTCAGACAAAAGTTGTACGGTTTCGAGGGGCACATAAGATGGTGTCATTAGTTTGACCTTGAATAGTTGTTTGAAGGTCACGTGAAGGTCACCTTCAATTTTTTAAATGGAACTGCCTACTTTTTATTGCATATTCTTGTAGCTTATCTCGAGGGCTTTCCAAAACACTATAATTAATTTTAACAAAAGTATTTTATGTCAAAATACTGTAACTTTCAAGTCTTGTAACTCGAAAAATACTTAACAGTAATACTTAATAGTATTTTTCGAGTTACAAGACTTGAAAGTTACAGTATTTTGACATAAAATACAAAATATCTTGTAAAACATTCAGTTTTCGGTAATCTTACCTTAATACATTTATGCATAGAATAATAAGACCAATCAATTGGTGTAAAAAAATGAATGTTTTACAAGATATTTTGTATTTTATGTCAAAATACTGTAACTTTCAAGTCTTGTAACTCGAAAAATACTTAACGAAAAAACATTTAATTATAGTGTTTTGGAAAGCCCTCGAGATAAGCTACAAGAATATGCAATAAAAAGTAGGCAGTTCCATTTAAAAAATTGAAGGTTACCTTCACGTGACCTTCAAGCAACTATTCAAGGTCAAACTAATGACACCATCTTATGTGCCCCTCGAAACCGTATAACTTTTGTCTGAAACATTTTTTCGTACAGTGCTTATTTTTCGAGATATTTCAAAGTTTCAGGTTAAAAAACTCACCCTGTATATACATATTTTTTAACATATAAAGTAGCATCGATTATTTTACCTTTAAGCTACAATTTTGATTTGTTGTTCTTGTGTACTTCAATAATGAGAAATATTAATATAATCATGGAAAATATAAACAATGTTATCTAATTTATTTTATTTCTTAGGTCCCAATTTAATCTCAACAACCGTTGAAAATGGTGGTACGTTAGGTTCACGGAAAGGTGTGAATTTGCCGGGAGTGCCGGTGGATCTTCCAGCAGTGTCGGAAAAAGATAAATCTGATCTTCAGTTTGGTGTTGAACAAGAAGTTGATATGATATTTGCCTCCTTCATTAGAAATGCTGCTGCGTTAACTGAAATTCGTGACATTCTCGGTGAGAAGGGTAAAAACATCAAAATCATATCGAAGATCGAAAACCAACAGGGTATGACGAATCTCGATGAAATTATCGATGCATCCGATGGTATCATGGTAGCGCGTGGTGACTTAGGAATAGAAATACCACCGCAGAAGGTATTCCTAGCACAGAAGTCTATGATTAGTAGATGCAATAAAGTTGGCAAACCAGTAATTTGCGCCACGCAAATGCTGGAATCCATGGTGAAAAAACCACGGGCCACGAGAGCCGAAACTTCAGACGTTGCCAATGCCATTCTCGATGGTGCTGATTGTGTTATGTTGTCAGGTAATTCATTTTGATATATCGATACTAAAAAATTAAGGATAGAATGAAATAATGTCCCAAATAAGATATAAGAAATAAAGAATATAATAAAATAATATATTTTTTAAAAAATAGTAGAGAGAAAGGAAAGAGAGAAAGAAGAGATACATAATACAATAATAAGACGGAAATATACGATCTCTGTTAAGTTAGCACTCTCTCCTCTGTCACAAAATAGAAATGGCACCTAGAATGAAGTGCTTTTTATGTGCTAATTACGTCCCGAATTTAATCCTGATTTTTGTACTCAAGTGATTTAGCAGGAAATAGTGATTGAAAATAGGAGTGCTAGCTTAATGTCAAGTTAGCAACGTCCTTATTGCAATTATCTGAAAAATTAAAATGTTAATACAGTAGAATTAAGTGTTTTTTACATGTTTTTAAGAATATTCAATAGATTTGATGTATCTGTAATAGTTTAGAAGCTATATATGTCAATAAAGTTGTATATCATATGTTTCTTGTATTGTATCATTGGTACAAGAGTAAAGTGCCAATTAAAATACAGATATCGAAATAGTTATAGGCTCAAAATATTTCTCGGTTTCAGAATGTACACGATGAGATTTTCGTGCTTATCCTCTTTGATGAACCGCCCCTAATGTGAGCACTCACAAGAATAAAGTACCAGTTAGTTAAAATACAGATAGCAAAATGATTGTAGGCTTAAAATATTTCTTGATTTATGTGCTTTTAGAATATGCACAATGAGATTTTCGCGCTGATTCCCTTTAGTCGACAAGCTGCCCCGGAAGTAAGCATCCATTATTCTTACGAGAGTAAAGTGCTAATAAAATACAGATATCGAAATGGTTGTAGGCTCAAAATATTTCTCTGTTTATGTTTCTCGGAGACTGTTATTATACTTTCGAAATATTCGCAACATATTTTGGTGCTCTTCTTTGATCGATTTTCCCTTACATAAGCACATTAGGACCAGCTTGTCAGCCAAAGGGGATCTCTTGTATCAATTATATACATATCGAATTTTATTAGCGTATATCTTCTAAAATATAACAGATACATTACAGATACATCAGTTCTATTGAATGTTCTTAAAAACACAAAAAGCATTCAATTCTACTGTACTAACTTTTTGATAGATAATTGCAATGTAGGGGATGCAAATTTGATGTTAGGCTAGCACCTATTTTCAATCACTTTCTGCTAAATCACTTGAGCACAAAAATCAGGATAAAGCACATAATTAGCACATAAAAAGCACTTACAATTAGATATAATTCTAACATAGATTAGAATTATATTTTGATTTTTTATAGGGGGAAGGGGTGCTAACTTAACACTTTCGTACCCGGTGATTCTAGCGCATGACCTAAAGCTAGGAGCCGCGTGCAATTTACAAAAATCTATAGCTGATTGTCGTAAGGTTCTGGCATTAAAATGAGAATGAAAATGAAAAAAATTGCTTTATAATATGCTTCTCAGATAGCACAAAGAATTCTTAAATTATTCTTTAAGTATTCTTCTTTTTGAATTGTAATACCTCAGAAATTTATAGAATACAATAAGAATACCTCAAGAGTTACATGCACCATTATTAGAATTTTTGAGAACTTCGAGCATTTATATAGAATCACTCTATACAGGGTGATTTAGGAGGAGTTACCGCCACTTACGGAGCTTATTTCTGAAGACATTTTGAACAAAAAAATTTATATAAACCCGGGTCCTATTCTCAATATTTAACAGAGTTACACTAATTTGAAGGTTGTTTGTAAAAGACTTCTTTCTTTAGTTTGAGGAGTAAAAGAAAATTAGAAACAAAGAATGAATTTTTCAGAAATAATTCTTTCTTCAATTGGAACCGCATTACTGCGAACAATGCATGCCGCTACTTTAATCAAAGACAGCCGTGTGCAGCTACGTAGAGCGATTCGCGCGGTTCATAAGCGTGCGGCCAAGTGTATCAAAGCCGACGGCGGCATTTTTGAAAATGTTTTGTAAACTCTGTAAGACTGTTGTATTTTGATGCAAAATTGAACTGTAAAGAATCAAGTCGATAGAATTGGTGTGATTTGTAATAATTGTTCTGATAGGTGAGTAAGAATAATGTTATTTTGTAGTTAAAACTTGATAAAAAGTTCTGTGCAAAGCAATTAAGGAATTCACAACACATTTTTAGCTTCAAAATACTAGCTAATTAAAGAAAGGATTATTTCTGAAAAGTTCATTCTTTATATATATTTCTAATTTTATTTTACTCCTCAAACTAAAGAATGAGATCTTTTATAAACAACCTTCAAATTAATGTAACTCTGTAAATATTGAGAATAGGACTCGGGTTTATATGACATTTTTTGCTCAAAATGTCTTCAAAAATGAGCTCCGTAAGTGGCGGTAACGCCTCCTGAATCACCCTGTATAGATAGGTATATACTTTAGCGATTCATGAGAGATAACCTTTGAGAATAAAGAGTACTTCAAAAACGGTCCTTCAATAATGGTTCTTCCCTAAATAAAGTAATTAATATAATTAACCCAGACACAGAACACAGCAATATTGTAGCAATATTGATAGAATATTCTGTGTTGGCTGGAAAAATACATTTAATACACAATCATTTCTTAAGAATTAAATCTTACTAAGAATTTTTTGTTCTATGTGTAATGTAAACTATATATAGATTTTCAACACTAGACAGTATACACGTAATATTGCATGCATGCAAAATATTACAGAAAAATGCAAACTTAACTGCAACAGGACCCTGATGGAAAAATTTTGCTGAAATTTCGTTGAAGTTTCGCTGAAAGTAAAAATTGCTGAAAATTCGCTGAAATTTTGCTGCAATTTCGCTAATTTTAGCAAATTGCAGCAAATTTTAGCAAACGATATTTTTAGCAAAAGTAATGAAAGATCGTTGAAATTGAACTAAACTTTCTTCAAAAATTTTTCCGAAAATTTTCTGAAATTTCGCTGAAAATGAATTTTAATCAATTTCAATGAAAATATTTGTAAAGAACATGCAATTTTCTTTCAAATTCTATTAAATTTTGCTGAAATTATGCTGATATTTTGCTGAAATTATGCTGAAATTTCGTTGAAGTGTTCCAAAACGTAGAATAATTTTAGCAAAGTTTTTAGCAAACTTTCAGCGAATTTTTTGGCAAAAATTTTCCATTAGGGGATACTCGGAATCCCTCATAAATTCTTAAAGTATTCCATTTTTTAAATCGTGAAGTATTCATCATAATGAATTTCTGAATACTTTGACATGAATTTTATTATGGATTTTTCATCAAGAATTCTTCAGATATTCATTTTTCATATTCTGTAGGCAATCCTTAAAATGAATTTTCTACGAACTTCTATTCACCTATGTGCTATCTGGGTTGTAACCACTTGTTGTTTGAAATTGAAAGAAAATTTCAAATTACAAATCTAAAGAATAGAAAAATAGAAAAAATTTTAAAGAAGGGACTGCAAAAGTCGCCATTTTTTGCCCCTCAAGGGGAACCTGTAAAACATGTTTTGTCATCTTATTTGAGATTGAAATAAGAAGAAAAAAATGTTTATTTAATCAGGAAACTGTGGGAACTATTGTAGAAGTGATGATTTTTAAGGACTCAGAGTTGGGATAAAAAAAGAATTTATTTCATAATTCGTTGACCTTTTAGCAAAAGGAAACAACAGACTAGAGTTAATTGCTGTGAGATGTCTCTTTCTGTGTTTGACCGTCTGATAGTCTGTTAAGCCTTGTGTCCACAATGCTAGAAATCGGTTCGAGATCTCGGACGGAGAGAAAATTGACCAATCGCATTAATCAATTGGCCGAATTGTTCAAATGCGATTGGTCAATTCTCTCTCCATCTGAGATCTCGGACTGATTTCTAGCATCGTGGATACAAGGGTTTAGGCAGTTGCACAGTAACGAAACGAGGGGAAACTGCGGGACGTAGCCTTAGAAAATATACAATAAATGGAAGGGGAATTGAGGCATCGAACGTGTGTGTCCAATATCTGTGCGAAAGAGAAAGGTAGAGATTTGTGTACAATACATATGACTCGAATGCTCCGATATCGTCGTTGGCATGATCACCTATTATTCAGCTATTATTCAGCATTTAAAATGGGTGTTTAAAATGGTTTAAAATCATTTTTGACACAAAGATATTGTATGAACACAGCTATTTTGACAGACATTTTAAAAACATTCATTATCACTTCTACAATATTTCCCACAGTTTCCTGGTTAAATAAACATTTTTTCTTCTTATTTCAACCTCAAATAAGGTGGCAAAACATGTTTTACAGGTTCCCCTTGGGGGCAAAAAATGACGACTTTTGCAGTCCCTTCTTTATAAACATAGGAATATTAAAATTTATTAAATATATTTTTAAAAAATAATGAAATACTTTTTACATATAAAAATAAAATTTAATATCTCTTATATACATGGTGTTTCAGGATTCATGGGACAAACTTCAGAGATAATAGGTCTCACCAAGAGAATCAATTTTTGTTAAGAAACCCGTGTCCTCCGATACGTCCTTAAGGCTGGGTCTACAATAGGGTGTAGTAAGCTTTAAGCCCTAAGAAATTGACCAATCAGTAGAATTTGAGAAGAATAATCAACTGTGATTAGTCATTTTCTTAGGGCTTAAAGCTTACTACACCTATTGTAGACCCAGCCTAAAGAGCTATGCGTTCTTGTTCAGATCGCCTGTGAAATTAGGTAACCGGTCGCGCGGCAGCATTCCACGTGACATCTGACAATACTAATCTATACGTCCTTTGATTTTGTTTTTGCTTTTTTTATTGCTTTACATGGACTACTATTGTTACATGTCATGTGGAATGTTTCCATGCAAATGGTTGCCTATATACCTCATAAGCGGTCTGATCATGGACGTATAGATCTTTAAGGATGCCGTCGAAGGACACAGATTCTTTAACAAAAATTGATTCTCTTGGTGAGACGTATTAACCTCTGAAGTTTGTCTTATGGGTTCTGTTTTGTAAATTTCTTTTTTAAATTTTATCTCTTTTTTTAAATCTTGTTCAAGTGCTTATTTTGAGGAACTTTAAATCAATTTATTGTTAGATAACTGCTGTAATTATAAACACGAATCATAAAGTCATTTACGTTCCTATAAATATAAAATGACGTTAGCGGCAACCAGCTATAAAGCATTAATTATTATCTGCATATACGACGAATAAAAATTTATTCAAATAGAGAAGAATTTTGCTATTGCTTATGTATGTATCTCACAATCAGTATTGATATTGAAAAAAGAGGCCATTGTATGCTGTAATGCCTGAGCACGCGAACTTTAATCCTTACAATTGGTCAACTTTAATTTCTTATAATTTGAAAAGTGTTATGCCTCGACATTTTTGTATTAGAATTTTCGTCTCAAAATTACCTTAGGACCTCCTTAACTTCTTTGATGGTAGACAGAATTTCACTGTTTGTGCTCCTATGGGCAAGAAAAAGAGGTCAACAGATTTTAAAAACACGTGGTACCTAGAGATTTCTTGGGCTGAATACGAATTTGAGGTCAAAAATGTCAAAATTCAATATGACGGACCTAATAACACAAAATTATCTGATTGTTAATGGTATCCAAGGGTTTTTGGGGTTGCTGAATACGAATTCGAGGTCAAAAATTTCAAAATTCAAGAGGAAGGTTCTGATATGGCGGGCAAAGCAAGTGCGATGCAGAGCCGGTCCATTGATGATCGTTATATCGAGGTCCTATACTGCGTTCAGCGAGAGAGCGACCTGAGATCGAAAGAAAATTCATCCGCTTCTGTCAAGTCTCGGCCCGTGGAACGCTCATTCTACCTCCTCGACGCCGTCGTATACGGCAGTGAGTACGGTGCACTAGGGTTTCTCCTATTCTTTCCATCCATGCGCGAAATTTTTGACCTATAATTCGTATTCGGCTAACCAAAAAACTCTTGTATACCAGGTTTCATAACTATCAGATACATTTAGGCTTTTTGACTGCCATATTGGGTCCGCCATATTGAATTTTGAAATTTTTGATCTCAAAATCGTATTCAGCGGCCTAAAAATCCTTGGATAACAATTTTTATGAAAATCGGACCAGTCAATCGAAAAATAAACGATGTGCGTCATATGGCGTTAATGCCGTCGAAGGGGTTAAGAGGTAATGCGATATTGGTGGGACCCTGTATATATATATATATATATATGAGATGTTTCAGGATTTACCCGACAAACTGCGGAAGCATATTCTACAAGTGGAAATAAGAAAAATATGTTATATAAACATAGGTCCCAAAATGCTTTATTAGAAAGTTATTAATGAAAGAAAGCGGACACATGTAGAGGCTTTTTTAATTAATAACTCAAAAATTTGCGTGGTTGTTTGCAAAATGGTAAACTTTTTTGTTCAGAATGACCTAATCTACAAGTGTATAGGCGGCTGTCATACCTATCAACGGACACCTGTATATTGACCCTTGAACTTTAAACCTTGAACCTATATATCACTAAGGACGACAGCCGTGATATACTTGTAGATTAGGTCATTCTGAACAAAAAAGTCCTTTACTATTTTGCTAATAATTGCAAATTTTTTAGTTATTAATTAAAGAAGCCTCTGTACATGCCCGTTTTCTTTCATTAATAAACTTTCTAATAAAGCATTTTGGGACTTACCTATGTTTATATAACATTTTTTCTTATTTCCACTTGTAGAATATGCTCCCGCAGTTTGTCGGGTAAATTCTGAAAAACACTCTTGTATATATAATTTTTATTATACAGTATGTTGTTTATTATTGAATGGACAATCATAAATATTATATGGTTGCATTTTTAGGTGAAACGGCAAAAGGAGATTATCCTTTAGAGTGTGTTCGCACAATGGCCAATATTTGTAAAGAAGCAGAAGCTGCAATTTGGCAGACTCAAATCTTCCATGATCTGTCAAGCAAAGCCTTGCCGCCTATTGATGCTACACACGCTGTTGCTATTGCCTCTGTGGATGCATCCGTTAAATGTTTGGCTAGCGCTATCATTGTTATTACGACATCTGGTCGATCTGCACATCTAATTGCGAAGTATAGGCCTCGTTGTCCCATTATTGCGGTTACTAGATTCCATCAAGTCGCTCGACAAGCGCATTTGCACCGCGGTATATTACCGTTGTACTATGAAGGTATGATGCTATGAAAGTATGATCAATAAATTCTTTAATGTTTTTTTACTGTATTATGTAGAATAAACTGAAACCTATAATACGTATCGATTTGTAAATAAAAGTGTACAAACTTGGATATAGTAATCGTGTTGAATTCGTAATATGTATTCTTTCTAACAAACGTTAACAAGATTTTGTTTTATAGTTTAAGAAGACATAAGATGTAATTTATATTGTAACGTGCGTGCATGTGTGCGTGCGTGTTATATTCAACACTATAATTTTTATTATATAGGAGCACCATTGGCCGATTGGGTAAAGGATGTAGACGTGCGTGTACAATTCGGATTGAATTTTGGCAAGAGTCGTGGTTTTGTCAAAACTGGTGATTCCGTAATAGTTGTGACAGGTTGGCGGCAAGGCTCAGGCTTCACGAATACACTTCGTGTCGTGTATGTAGAACGAGAATTTATTAGAGAAGATCCCACATGCACAATTTATAGTGACACTGATTCCTACGAAGATCTTTTTTGAATGTTGCATGATGTTTTATTTAATCTTATATTTCCTGATTTGCTCTAATAGTAATTATATAAAATATTTATTAAATATTATCATCGTCGATTTTTTTACACGTTTACGATAATTAAAATAAACTGACTTGAAGTGCATTAATGTAATTACATGCAACGTTTCCGTATTGTAACAAAAATACATTCTATATAGTAAAGATAGATGTATTGATTGATACATGTAGAGTGAATTTGATTTAAATATGACATTTTTATAAAAACCGAGATGATTCTAATATTGTTTATGTTTCAGCATGTCTTTTTAAGTATAATTAATTTATGAAATTGATTCAAGTATAGTTATCCGTTTATTGTATTATCAATATTGTGATCATATTTTCAGTAATAACACATCTGATTATTTATATTAATTGGTATTTTCTATTTTTAGGACTGTTGACTAAACTTGCATTATACTGGAAAGTTATAGAAAGCATGATCTCCGTGGATGTAGATTCAAAAGATTACCGAGCGATACTTGAACATGTACGTAAATGTATATGATTCCTTTATGAGTTCCATTAAATACAATTATATGACACTATTCGTAATAGTAAACCTAATTTTATTGTTGAAGTACATAAATATGATACATGGTGAAACAACAAGTATATATCTGTGTATATATATATATATATATATACAGTAGCGCTCATAAATATTTTGACATCAATATTTTTAACGATATTATTTTATTTCTATCATCTATGCAAAGTATTTTGTTATAAAGATAACAAGAATAAACTTTTGTAGCGAAATCAATAAAAAAAATAGTGCAACTTGTTGCTTACATTTGAGTCTTTTACAAGAAAATCGTATTTGAAGTGACCATAAGTATTTTGACAATATGTAAATCTTCAATTTCAGTCGGAATTTGTGATTAGAATTTCACTGTATTTCAGATTTTTAATGTTCTGTCTTTTAATACTTAGTGACATATCCATTTGCTTTGATTACTGCCGTACAACGAGTTGGCATTGAGTCGACAAGCTTCACTATGCGCGTAAGGGGGATTTTCGTCCATTCTTCTTTTAATATTTGGAAGAAAATTTTTTTATTTGTATATTTATGTCCTTTAACACGTCTCTTGAGCTTCTCCCACAAATGCTCTTAGGATTTAAATCCGGACTTTGACTGGGCCAGTCCAGAACCTTTACTTTTTTCTTGGAAAGGAAGTTAGTCACATGTTCAGAAGTGTGTTTA